>JAHWFO010007430.1:0-47966 GCA_023313115.1 Rhysida immarginata
TATGGTCATGAGGCTTGGGTAATGACCGAAAGAGTGCGATCGCGGGTACAAGCGGCCGAAATGAGATTCCTGAGAGGTGTGGCAGGTATTACCCTACTAGATAGAGTGTACAGCAGCACAATAAGGGAATCTTTAGGTGTTGAGCCGCTACTTCTCCGCATTGAGAGATCTCAGTTGCGCTGGTATGGCCACGTGATACTGATGCCACAAACTAGTCTTCCTAGGCAGTTGTTATTTTCCAAGCCCGTGGGTAAGAGATCAAGGGGTCGGCCTAGAACCAGGTGGCTAGATTACATGGAGAATCTGGGTTCGAGTCGCTTGGATATTATCAGGGAGGACATGCGCCTGATGGCGGAAGATCGCGATCGCTGGAGATCCTCCATAGGGCTGCTGCCCCCGCGACCCTAATGGATAAGCGGGTTTGAAAAGTAAGTAAGTACTTGCGAGTAAAATTTTATGTAAATATGTTATTTGACATCTTTTTATCTACATTCCTAATTTTGCTATTTTTGACTGTATCAACTTTAAATTCCGTGTTCGCGTAAAATGTCCTATTAAGTACCAAATTTTTTTTCTGTTATTTTGAGAGCTAAAAAGATCAGAAAGTTTTTAAAATTATCAGGTAGTTATTCAAACAGGGTTAAGTAACAATTCCTCTCAAACAAAAATTCTAATTTTGTGATCAAAATACGAGCTAATAGTAATTAGAATTTTGGTTTATAATAATTAATAACTGGAGATACTTCTCCAAGCATAGGAATAATTTTTCAATTGAAAAATGGAAAGAATAATTCTACGACCCGGATTCGAACCAGGAACCTCGACTATCATGGCCGATGTCTCTACCAGTTGGGCTATCGCAGTCACCACGGACAACCAAGCTGTCTCAAGGTGTCTTAAAGACAACCAAGTTGTCACGGTTGAAAGCCCAATGAGAGACGGGAACCTAGTCCGCAGATTGGGAATTTCTCCACTCCAAACCATCAGAAAGTTGATGAACTCACAAGAAAGTAATAATAATTATTAACTGGAGATACGTCTCCAAGCACAGGAATAATTTTTCAATTGAAAATTAGAAGGAAAAATTCTGCGACCCGGATTCGAACCAGATCAAAAAGTGACAGGACATATATAAGGCAATGTTTATCGAGGAGGCTAAGGAATAACACCGGTCTCACTTGAGTTCCCTAAAAAAGCCCAGACGACTGGCAAAAATTTGTGTATTTGGCAAAAAAAAAAGAGAAAGGACGAGTATTGATAAAAGAAATTTTCAACAGAAAAATAAAAAACTATGTGGGCATTAGGAACATCTGAACACACAACAGCAGGGTATAAGAGCTTCTACGTCAAGGGCAAGGGAAATTTTAAAAGCTAGGTCTAAAGCAGGGCTGTCCAAGATTTCTGTAATCTTCCTTTTTGCGCTTTAAAAAAACAAATAAAATAACGAGCAACTTCCTTCGTTCTAAATTGACAATTTTCTCGATGTCAGGTAGAATTATATTCTTCCCCAATAGGACAAGATTACATATTATGCATTTCGAATCCAATCTGTGAACAATGGAAAAAATATTCTCCCACTGCGATTTAAATATTGGTTCGGTGATTTTATGCTTTTTAGGGATATGCGCCATGTTATGCGAGACGAAAAAACAAGAAAATATCAGTAACAAAAGAAATAATGCCTCATTTAATGCAATCGCCACCTAAAGTCTGGCAACACCGCATAATAAACTATATCCACTCCCCTCCTAAAGCCCGGGAAAAATGTGCAATATAAGTAAGTTCATTAAGTGAGTTCCCCTCAGAGAATTGTAAAACAAAATTGACTTTGTCACAGTAGGTAGAATTCCTGTTGTTAGGGCTTTTCATTGAAGTTAACTTTTTCTTGAAAATTTTATTAATGATCCGTAACTGGAGGTAATGGAGAGTTAGCAGACGATTGAGAAAGAGTTAAAGATTACAGAGGAGGCAGTCCCTTCGTTCAGCTACCGTTGGCGACATAAATGATAACAAAGCATACATGAACTCAACTCTTCCAACCAACAACCATATGATGTTATGTCCTATAATAATAATTCATATCTATCAAATGATTATAACAATAATTTATATCTATCGAAATTCCAGTGAAAATTGAATAGATATTGGGTAGAGATGTCTAAAAGTTATCCGGGTGTCGGATACATCTGCAATGTAGACTTACTAAAACAAATGTATTATTTAAATTCATGAAGTTCTGTTTAACCTACAACCGTAATTATCTCGGGCAACGCCGGGTGTCTCCGCTATCTATCTGTATATGTAAAAGAATATACTAACTGAGTGAGTGATCAACGCACAGCCCAAACCATAAGGCCTAGAAACTTATAATTTTTACAGGGGTTCTTTACAAATTGTAAGTGAGCAGTAAGAAGGGGTTTTTCACAATTCAATCCTTAAGGGGGCAAAAGGGGATTGAAATTTGTTACCACATTAATTGGTGTTGCGCAGTATATTTAACATATAACCTGGTGTTGCTCTACATAATTATTCATGTTAATCTCTTTTATGGAGGGGGATAACGAAGTATCAACAACGAGCATAAATATGATTATGCAATGAGAGGATAAAGCAATGTTTATCGAGGAGACTAAGGAATCACACGGGCCTCCCTTGAGCTCCCTAAAAACGTCCAGAAGACTAGCGAACATTTGTGTGTTTGGCAAAAAAAGAGAAAGAACGAGTATTGATCTGTGAAATTTGCAACAGAAAGATAAAAAATTCTCTGGGTTCACTGGAAACATCTGAACATAGAGCAGGATGATTTAAGAGCTTCTACGTCATGGGCAAGAGAAATTTTAAAAAATAGGTCTAAAGCAGGGTGGTCTAAGATTTCTGAAATCAACCTTACCCCCTTATTGCACATAAGAAGAGGTATCCGGGCTAATTACACTTGAAGATCAAGAGAATAATCCCAAAATTAAATTATAACTCCCAATTATTTAAATAATAACTCAATCATTCTACGTAGACATTATTGAAGCAGCGTCTATTGATTAGGCATAGGAGACAGGCGTGTCTCCTTTGAGATACCTGTCAAACGTCTAGACGATTGGCAAAAAAATGTGTCTAGAAAGGAAAGAGAAAGAACGGGTATTGGTCGGAGGAACTCAGCAAGTAAAACAGAAAATGCTCTACGGGCGATTGAAACGTTTGAACAACGGGAGTTTCGAAATGATCAAGACGGTATCAGAGCTTCTACGTCAAGGTCAAGAAAAATATGAGTTTAAAATGTCTAGTGATGCTCCGCAGTGGTGAGGCAAGTCAAGAAGTGTTTCGATAAATTCCCGTTATATCACCTAATCGTCCTGGTATTTTTAGTATAAATGATAGTCCCTTTGCTCTGTGTTGTATTTATTGAGTTTTTTTTTAACCAATCGAAAGTTATAATTTCATATTTTGAGATTGTTCTCTTTAGCTAGAAGTATATTTATCCCGGGCAACGCCGGGTACCTCTGCCAGTATATGTTCTTTTTCTAGACAGGGTATTTTTGAATTAAGTACAGATTTTTGGGAGATGATAGAAGAGGTCCTTAGAAGTATTTTTTGTCATATGAACATCGGGTCCCCGCAGCTCCGTTTACTTAGAATATTGAACAATCAAATGACACCGGGATGCAGTGTGCGTAGGTAGGCCTAAATTATTTTATTTTTAACAATTAACAATTGGGAAGAATTCCGTTGGGATAACGTTCAGCATACAAACGCCTTACACAATCCATGGCACCAGCAGCATCGAAACACAGATGCATGTCTGCATAATCATTCCATGTAAAAGGTTTCATACTGTTTGTTTAACTTTACACATGTAAAAAGTATTGAGCACTGTATTGAGCAAACGATAAGCAGTTCATTATAAGAATCGGCGATGGCTAGACTACAAACAGAGATAAATGGCCAAGTTTTGATTCAACACATGGAGAGAAGAAAGGGAATTGCAACAACATTATTAGGAAATCTAAAGTAAGATTACGTAGGTAAAAAATTATTTATACATCTAAAGTACATCCATGGAGAGGTCCATCTATTTTGAGCCTTTAAAAATTTTTTTCAAATTTTTATTTAATTTTATTACTGTATTAATTCTAAACGTTTTCATATGTTTTTTTTTATGTTTCAAAATTTATTCCAAAATTAAAAGCCCGATAAACGCTGGGTTATTACCTAACTTATTTCGTAGCACAGCAGATCCAAACATTTCCTAAAAATATATTTTGACTATATTGTGCGGGAAAATGTATATTTTGGAAACTAAAATGCTGATAATGCGATAATTGAACGTTCATTTACAAGAATTATTATTAACTAGAAGAGGCACCCGGCGTTGCCCGGGAAAATTACACTTGCACAATCTTTTCCTTTCATTGTTAGTCATGAGATATTGATTGTTTGTTCATGCAGAGCGTTTGTGAATAGCGTGTTGATACCATTGTTGTTACCTATTGTTGTACAAACTTTGCCTTACATTGTTGGTCATGAAATACTTCTCATTAAAATGCCTTGCTATAACCATGAATATCGATTTTTTATCTATATTTATTATTTTTCCGAAATCTGCGGTAGACAGTGACCTTCCTCATGCTTTGAAGGTCATGTATGCGAAATTTTATCAAGATCGAAATAAAACTATAGATTTGTATAAAAAACAGACCCACAGACATACCCACAGACAGACCCACAAACATCCTTCTTTATATATATAGATAGAAGATGAGCATAAAGTGATGAATCAGTGACGGAACATTAATTAGGCATAGGCGTCACGAGTGTCTCCCTTGAGCTCCCTATCCCCTTGCCTACTAACCACGAGTCTGACTCGTTCTGAAGTTTCAGTTTCCACTGCCGTTTTATTTTTCTTTTTTAACAAGAGATGGCGACTGTTTACCATTCTGTATATCTTTCTCTTTCATATACACTTTATAGTTTTTAAAAATCTTCAATAGGTGGCACAAAAATCGAAAAAAATTTAATGCCTGTCATTCTCGTTTTGCACTTCGCCATGTGCAGTCTGAGATTGAAAGATATTTATGCGAAAGTAATGATTCAGAAACGGATTAGGAACAAATCGCCGATCTTTAAATGAGTTTTCAGTAATTTTACCACATATATTTTGGGAAATGTTTTCTTCCGAAACTAATAAATAGGCCAAACAGTTTCGATAGCCAAACATATAATCAAAAAACATATAAAAATTATGTAAACGTTATCATACTTATTCTGACTACTAAAATTGTAAAGTATAATGTCTAATTAATATCCTGTAAAAATTTCAAACAAATCTATATATATAAAGAAGGATGTTTGTGGGTCTGTTTGTTTGTTTGTATGTTTTTTATACAAATCTACAGTTTTATTCCGATCTTGATAAAATTTCGCATACATGACCTTTAAAGCATGAGGAAGGTCACTGTGTACCTCAGATTTCGAAAATATAATTTATATCGATAAAAAATCGATATTCATGGTTATGGCAAGGCATATTAATGAGAAATATCGCATGACCAGCAATGCAAGACAAAGTTTTTGCAACAATGGTATCAACACGCAATTCACAAACACTCTGCACGGACCAACAATATATATCACATGACCAACAATGCAAATAAAATTTTGTGCAACAATAGGTATCAACAATGGTTTCAACACGCAATTCACCAATAACAATGAGCTCAAAATGATGATGCAATGATAAAGCAATCCTTTCCAAGAATTATAACAATGAACATAAAATGATGATGCAATATGGATAAGTTTCAATTTGTAACAATGCATAGAATTCCTGTTATGCAGGCTTTTCAAGAAAATCAGTACTTAACAATTTCTTGAAAATCTTTAAAAATGATCAGTAAATGGAGATAATGGAGAGTTAGCAGACTATTGAGAAAGAGTGGAAAGACGACAAAGGAAGCACTCCTTTAGCTTCGTGATGTATTGAGCAAATGGGAAGCAAGTAAATAGAAGAATCCGCGACCGCTAGACTGCACAAAGTGATGAATGGCCAAATTTTGCTTCAACACATCGAGAGAAGAGTGGATATTGCAACAACACTAAGTATACATCTGAGGTAAGATTACGTGAGTATGAAATTATTTAGACTACCAGTGGCATCCTTGGAGAGGTCCAGCACCATTGTGAGCCTTTAAAAAGATTTTTTCGAAATTTTCTTTAAGAATTTTTACTGTATTATTTCTAAGCATTTTCATGTGCTTATTTTTAAGATATTGTAAAATTTAATTTAATTTTTTGAGATTGTTCTGTTTACATCCAAGTGTAATTATCCCGGGCAACGCCGGGTACCTTTGCTAGTATCTTAATAAATAGTGTTTTTTTTCATGTTGTTTATTGCACTGTCTATCGAAGAATTTTTCTTCCATTTAAATAGAAACTTCTGGCCCTGCGAGCTCAAGGTCAAATCAGAGCGCAAGGGGCTATCAAAAGTCCAGACGACTGGCAAAAATTTACGTTCTTGGAAAGGAAAGAGAAAGAAGGAGTATTGGTCAGAGAAACCCTGCAACTAAAACAGAAAAAACTATACGGGCATTTGAAACATTTTAACAATGTAGGTTCAATTTTCCATAGACCTCAAGAGACCTTAAACATTTATCCCAACGATCAACCAACTTATTGATTCCAGATGCATAGAAATCACCTCCAGCGTTTTGTAACCACACGGGACAGCTGTTTTCACCTCCTCATCGCTTCGAAATCGTTGTCCACCGAGTTCCATATTGAGCTTACCGAAAAGATGAAAGTCGCATGGCGCTAAGGGACGCTGCCGGCCTGTCTACGAGGTCTTCGTCTGTGATATCCGTACATCCTGCTTCAAATTGTTGACACCACTTTACAATTCCTTGCCAGGAAATTGCACGCTCTGCATATACAGCAGTGATTTCACGATGAATGTCCGTGCAATTCACCCGTTTGGCCCATAGAAATCGGATTGCTGCTCGAACCTCTTGTTTGGAATGGACATCCATTTGACGCGCCATTGCTTTTAGCCTGCTAGTCACACAAAACACGACAGGAAACAACAGCAACTGTCCTATCCGACGTTTGCGCAGTTAATGTCCCTCTCTTTGCTTTGCCCAAGATTGCGACACACAGTATGCTCCTGAAGCGAGATAGTGCAACTTACTTTTTGATTTCTCCTCGTGCAATGTATAGGCGACAAGAATTTTTTGCAGTAAATGTATAAATCGTGAATTCAATTTTTTACCACTTAAGTAAATCATGTGCGCAAACTAACTTAAAAAAATAAGTAAGTTAATTAGTTTATTAGTATACTTAGTAAATGAATATTCACGTGACTGCTACAATGAGCTTACTATCATATTAGAATAATATGTAGGTTAATACAAACTAGTCAGAAAATTTAAAATTGTCAATAGCGTTAGAAATGCCCTTCCGAAATTTTTCAGTCACTAAGTAAGCATCACAAAAAAAGATTGTACTTGCCTAATGTAATGCGCAGAAAAATGAAACGAAGTAATAAGTTTGGCTATATATATTTAAAAAAAAATTATACATATATGTATTCTTACAAAAATGAACTAATTGACTTTATGTTCCCTCTGGGACAAAGACAAATGGTCCCAAATCTTATATAGTGCGAGCGCAGGTAAACGTTTTTTGAAAACACGTCTGCTGCATGTCAGAGAATGGGCAGAAGGTGAGTACACCAATCTGGAGATCGATTTCGCACAGTATAAAATTATGCAATCTTAGAATGTGCCTCGTTCTACTATTTGATCCCATCGCACTCACACATGCCTTAGCAGATGTTGAATCCGTATATACAGCTGTTCTTGAATTGAGAACAGATTTTTTGAAAGATGATAGAAAAGGTCCTTAGATGTATTTTTTGTTAAATGAAGATGGGGTCCCCGCAGCTTCGTTTACTTACAATACTGCATTGAACAATCAAATGACCCCGGGACGCAGTTTGCGTTGGTAGGCCTAAATTATTTTATTTTTAATATGCAATCTACTGTATGACTTTTACAGTAATTGTTAGAAATGGCTGCCATTTGCTTCATATGGACTAATCGTATTTTACAAAGGGGTTGGATACCATGGAATCTCATTGACGAAGTTTTTCCTAAGACTTTTCAACGTGCACCTGCACGTGCATTTTAAAATTTCTTTTCAAAGACTTACTTTAACAGTTATTACAGTAGATTGTTTGTGTTAATTGTTAAAAATCAAATAATCTAGTCTTACCAATGCACACTGCGTCCAGGTGTCATTTGATTGTTCAATGCAGTTTTGTAAGTAAACGGAGCTGCGGGGACCTCATGTTCTTATGACAAAAAATACTTCTGAAGACCTCTTCTATCATCTTACAAAAATCTGTACTCAAATCAAAAACACCCTGTATATAGTCGTTCGAAAAGTGATATAATACCACTGTCCGATTTGAATAATCAAGTCCCATAACTTTCGGAACGATTTCACAAACACGGATGCAGCAATCACTTCGGCCTTACAACTGCTGAGGGCAGCAAGACGCCGTTTCTTTATACTTCAGCTGAGTGTGTTTCTTTGAACATCAGCGTATGCACACAAAGGACAAGGTCGATTGAACGAAGGTCAATGTCGTTTCAGATGCGTGTGCTAAATAAGCTGCCACATCTTTGAGTGCCGTCGTATGCAAATTGGTAGAAGAATTAAGACAGTAAATATGCATAATAAAAACTCGGAAAAAAATTTTAAATGCTCACAATGGATGGACCTCTCCATGTATGCCGCTGCAAGCCGAAATAATTTCTTAGTCACGTAATCTTACTTTAGATGTTTTTGATGTTTTTGCAATTCCCGCTCTCGATATCAAGTATGCAAAATTTCATCAAGAACGGAATAAAACTGTAGATTTGCATAAGAAATAAACAAACAAAAAACAAACAAACAAACAAACCCACAAACAAACAAACTCACAAACACACATCCCTTATTACATATATAGGACCCGGCGTTGCCCTGGATACTTACGTTTGTAGGTAAATAGAACAGCCTCAAAAAGCTAAATTAAACGTCCAAAATGGTTAAATAATAACTCAATCACTACAATATAGAGCGAAGAGACTATCCATTCTAAAAAATCCGAAAGACAGGAATTTACCTCTTCACTGAAAAAATCCATTCTACGTGATATACCGGGACTTGATTTACCGAAAAAATTTTTTTAAAGGCTCACAATAGATAGACCTCTCCAAGGATGCCTTTTTGTCTAAATAATTTTTTACTCACGTAATCTTACTTTAGATGTACACTTGATGTTGTTGCAATTTCGTTTCTTCTTTCCATATCTGGAATTTCACACTTTATAGTTCTTGTTTGTGTAATTTACCAATGACCTAATCATCTTTTGTAATGCCTAATCTTTAATTTTATAAACTCATTTTTTTAAAAAACTGAAACACTAATGGCATTCTCTATAGTATATCACATTTGTTTTCATTCGTAAAATATTAACGTGATTCTCTGACCTTTAATCATAATATGACTCTTGTGTGTTTTATATCTAACTGAAACCCAGCAAGTTCTTGTTTACACGTCAGTGGGTGATCAAACCTTAGTCATCATGTATGCTTTAGGGACTCGAGCTGTCGTTTTGTGCACAGAGAGAACCCTTTGGTTTGTTAAAATAACAGAGACCCAAGGATATCAGATTATTAGACATTGTTGAAATTTTCCCAGTCCGTTGTCAAGAAACCGAGAATTAGGTTGTACGTGTCATCTATCTGAAGAATCGATGAAGCTGTATAGCTAGGTAAGCAAACTGCAAAGTGATGACACTTAGGGTGCAAAATTGTTACATAGATCAGATGAAAGAGAGATACACCATAACAGAAAAACTTACTGTACTACCAATCAAACGATGTTGTGACGCCCCTCCCCCTAATTTAAAGGTGGCAACAAACTACTGTCGGGTGTAATGGTTGCCAAGGGTTCGGGACTGATACCTGAGGGTGGAAATCCTAAAATTGAAAAGACTAATAGTATTTAACATAACTACAGTCTTTATTTCTGGGAACACCAAAACTACTCCATAAATCGTGCGTTAATCAGCAAAGCAAGTCAAGGCTTTCAATGGTTTGTCAAGATCAGCGTCAATTACCACCACAACATAATCAAGTTAATAAGCGCTATCTAACTCATAAGAAAACAACTGGAGAGGGCCCTCCCAGAGTCAAGTGTCTAAATGGCTAACTTTTCATTCGTAATTACATATAAATTGCATAAAACAACCCGCGCATAAATTATATAAAGGATTACAGCTACTCATGATTGTGAGTGGAGCTCCACAACCGCCACTAGAGCGCATAGCAACTCGAGCTGTATTCTGATCGCGCAGGCGGATCGTCCTGATTATTACGCCAACCAATTAGATCACGGGACACAAAAGTAGCCTCTTTATTTTTTGAATCACTCGCGTTGCACGGCTCTTTAATTAGCTTTTCTAACTAGGCTAACAAAGTGGAGGATCACGGTAACCCCCGTGGACACTCCGGTGTGACCGTGAATCGGTTGTAGTGGCCGTGCTCATAAAGAGGCTAGAGCTATAAAAGAGTTCCGTGCACGCCAACGGAAAAGAGCATGAATTACAGATCCTAGAGCCATCTGCGTCAAATACAGATCCTATAGCTCGTTGTATTGCACAGCCTTCTCCTTAGAATTACTTATGCTGACTAAATGCTTATTTTCAGATATAGAAAACTAATATAACAACATAACATGCGCGGAGCGCTCTCCTTAGAACCTCAGCCTGCAATAGAGTCAATTCAACACTAAACTCTGCGCGCTTGGACTCCGTTATAACGAGGCAAGATTCCAATTAACTGTTAATCAATCTTCCTAATAAATCATTAGTCAGTTGTTACTCCCTTACTTTTATACGGCTATATCAACGATTTACACGCACATAACATGAAGCAAACTCACCCAGCTATGACATCTTATATGGTATGATGATTTCTGTTGGGTGACACCTTTCAATGTACATTTGGACGAAAATCATCGAGTAATCCTTGTATGCAGACAGCAAATCTCCTTTCGTTCATCAAAATTTTACATGGTTAAATAAACGCATCAACAGCAGCAGCACCACAAATATGCTTAGATGTTTTAACCAGCAGAAGCGAAAACAAACTCGTTTCGAATGTTCCGGCGTTCTCACCATCTCTCTCACAATCAGCGGTTGCTGAACGCAAAAAAAAACAGTATATAATTAAAAAACACACATACAACTAAACAATACACTCTCTGGGAGATGCCATAGGCTTCTCGGAAATTCTCCCAGGAACAATGTCCGTCCTCCAAAACAATGACGAACTCTGTTGCACGACTAAAGTCGCGAACAGCAATCATCAACAAACGACAAAAATTTTATAAAAAACAGCTTACATACGACAAAAAATTTAAATAGATCACTAAAATTTTCAGTCGAATACTATCATAAATTTTAACAGCAAAAATCGAGAAATAAAGAGAGCATTAAAAACAAAATTCTTATTAAAAACAAAACAGCAACCTCCCAATAATCCAAATAATAACATTCATAACACACCCTCATGTTCCCGCCGACCCAGGTGACACTCACTGACACGGAATATCACAATGTATAAAAACTTTCATTGACTTTTTTCATTATCTTTGAATTTTTATTGAACCCCAAAAATTTCAGTTTAAAAAGTCACACGTGAGGTAAAAACCGTGAAACAAAACTTGCATTCTCGGAAAAAAATGTGAAAAAATTTTGCATTCGCTTAATCACGCAGTCAAAAAATACTGCACGCTGGAGAATGTCATATATTCGAAAATATTGACTGGAAAAAGTTGCATTAAAAAAATGACAGGAAAAAATCATCGGTCACCACTTCCATTCCTGAAAAATGACAGGAAAATTTCCTCTCGCTTACAGGTCAGACTGGAAACAAAAGTCGCAAACGACTTTGAAAAGACAAACGGCAAAAAGTGTGAAAAGGCCTGTAAAAAAATATGAAAGTGAAATGTCTTATTAGATTTTGTCAATGAGAACTTATGTATAGACTGTCTGTCGTTCAGAGCGTGTTTAGTGGGAACATTTATCTTATCAGTTGCCGACTTAGGTGTTGGTCACTGCGGCGGATGTTTTATTTGGATTACGTGATAATCCTTGGATTCGCAAATTTGAAGAAAGGAAACACTTTAACGAGGTGAAATACTATTCCAATTAATGAGGAAATGTATTTCGTGTACTCTGCATGGAAAAATACAAAAATTTTTTTAGCTTGGGTTAATAAGTGCGTTTATCGTAACAGCACCCAACTTTATGCCATCCAACGCGGTCAGTGTTAACCACAGCGTATACATTTACCGAAAAGGAAATAGTTTAGTGAGGTGAAAAACTAATAAAACTAATGCATACGACAAAAAATTGAAACTAACTGGAAGACACGAGGAATTTTTAGTTAGGTTAGCGCAAACGTTGCTAGTAGAGATCAGCTGCACAGTTCAAACCTCATCCAAATAGTGTGATAGCAGTTACGTACAAAATTGTTAATAGGAACCCACTGCATACACCTTTACGTATATTTCAACCTACAACCATGAAGTAACTATAACAACAAAGAAGATAAAAATCTTAAGTTTCGTATCAAAGGTAAAAAAAGTAATGTTGGAATGAAATATATAGAAAAATATACAAAGGCACAAGCAATCGCTGTGAAAAGAGTGAACCATCCTGAACATATTTGAACAATTAGCAACGTTGAGACAGAATAAAAAGCTTTACGCTGTTCACTGCCTTACTAACAGCATCAACAATTGTTTGTGTGAGGACGTGAAAATTGAGCACACTGTCATTTACTACCCCAGAACAACAATTAAAATCATGTTAAAATGTAAAGATAATGAATGTATGAATATAGACAATTCAGTAACAATTACCATGAATACCCATATTTGACTGTATCAATGAGAACATAAGTGGAAACACCCCAGCAACAAGCCATTCTCTCGTTAGTAGCCTCGCTAGTCTGTGTTTGAGTGCCGTGAAAATAGACACCTTGGCTCTTATAGTAAAACGGAACAACATTTAAAAATCACATTAGATAGCCTGAAAACCTGGTGAATGAAAAATAAACTTGTACTGCAAGAGTACAATCTGGCAAACACAGCCTGAAATAAATGTTTATTCAATGGTATCAATGAGCACTTATGTGATAACCTTAGCAATCAGCCCTATTATTCATCGGGCACCACAACGATGATTCCTGAAAAACTGAACAGGAATAAAGCACGTAAATCAGCCTCAATTCACTGTTTACTGACATTAACAAAAACCTGTGTGATCAATAAACAACATGGGGTTAGATAAAATCGCATCATGTGCGGAAAATTAATAGCCTTAAAAATACCCCTGTATTCCAATTTAATCATGTAATCATTGCATAGCAACATTTTCATAGCGTGGATATTAACTACTTTGAGAATTTGGTTTAAAGAACTCTGGAGATCAAGCATAATAGAATGAAATCTTTTGATAGAAAATAGCACAGCGAATTTAAAATCTAATGATTGAAAAAATGACAATCATCACTTTTGAGCACGATTACATTAGCAACAGACCTTAAACAATGTTGTCGGTACACTGTGATTATTATTTTTTGTACGAATAGTTTATACAAATTGTAGTAATGATGAACTTGTGAAAATAAGTTTTTGTAAAAAAGTAATCGATACGGTGAAATAAAAGACTTGTGATGTGAAAATAACGATTGACATTTGCCTTTAACCTTGTGAATACAAATTTTTGAAACATTACTAAATTGTCGAAAAAACCGTAAAAATCTTGCAATCTCTTTATTAAGCTGTGAAAAAATCTGGGCCTGACGCTTAACTTTGCCTAGAGCCGAAAATGGTAACGGGATTTTTCTGAAAGTTCAGAAATAAACGCAGTGCAGAAACCGCATTGCTGTCAAATAACAGAAAAAAATTCTTGTACATCACAGGTCAGACTGGAAACAAAATTCTCCGGCAAAATTTAATGACATCTAAAACGGTAAAAAACACAGATAAAAGAAAAAGGAAAACGAAGATTGACCTTAAAACTATGTACAATGGGTAAAAAAATTGGGATTGGACGAAAAATGTGGGCACTAGAATCACAAAGAAATAAACTCAGACCTCCACTTAAGCAGTGGGTGAAAACCTGATGACCAACCCACTGGCCTATGTAGGTTACACAGTCTAGCAGGAGGAAGTGAATTATAAACCAAATTTAACTTAAATGTTACCAACTCGTATAGAATGTTACCAACATTGCGTGAACTACGGTTGCTCTTAAAAGAGAGTAGACCTTGAGAAACAAAATTATTTAAAACAAACATCAAACTGAGCAACTAGAACCCAAAAAATGACAGTGAGTAGAAGAAAATTAAATTTTCTTAGTGGGGCACTGTATTTATAAGAGTTTGCGATGTCAATTGACAACCCTCTAAATCTTGGGGCTACAGTTGGCAGTATTCAAGTAAAACAATGCAGTCCTTATCAGAAAATGAACAAAAAAAAACAGTGGTCACTTGTGAGAAAAAAATCCATAAGTGCGTTTTGGAACTCTGAGCACAAGTACCCCTTGTCTTTCACACTGGTTATAGTGCTTCGCTGTAAGGCATGCTTCAGGACAGGAATGCTTCAGTGCATGGCACAAACACCTTTCAGTTATAGCACTTTTGGGAGGGGGTGTACAATAAGTTATGGCACCTTTTAGGTGTGGCCAGGTGAGAATGTACACCTGTCAGTTCACAGCCTACTATATAGATAACATGCTTTTTAATCGACAGTTACCAAGTTTCACCGCAGTAAAGGAGGAGGGCGCTTTTAAATAGGGTGAAGTAGAGCACTGTAATAGAGAAACCGGACAATTGGACTGTGGCGGCCATTTTGTTGCCTTTCTTCTATTTACTAAAAACTGAGCCAATTAAAAAAGACTCGCTTTAAAACTATTTAAGTTAGACAACATAACCCCCCCCCCTATTTTTAGCATACCATTTTATGTATATTTACGAAAGTTACAATTTAAATTTGTCATTAAAGTGATTTAATTTAGGTAACATTATAGTTAGTGATGATACAGCAGGATTTGCCTTAATACTGATTAAAAATTATACAAAATTAGTTTTTCCTATTTTTAAAATATATAATTTTTTTTTATATTTATAAATGTTACATTAAATTTAAGTCTTTAAAATGATTTAAGTTAACTTATTTATTTTACATCCTCATTAGCAAAATTAACAAGAAAATTTTCTGAGAGGAAAAAAAAAAGAAAAACAATATCATTTGTTACTTTTTATATTTAGTGCACATTCTTAATGACTGCTCGCATTGCCATACTCCTACTGTCATATTTTTTTTCCTGACAGGTAGAAAAGCAAGCAGCTACAACTTGAACGCCCTTAAATTTCATAAGGTCATGAAAACTCAGTTTTGATAATAAAATCTGGCTTCATTGCTTCTTATAATTTTTTCTCTTTCTTCCAGTAAATTGTTAAATACAGCTGCATTTATATATTATAAGGGCGTTTTAAATTAAGTATAAGGAAGGGCTCTTTTACTTCTGTTGTGGTAAAAGAGCCCTTCTTTATACTTAATTACGATTATCCACATATCTCTTTATTCTTGTTTTCAATTGTGGACATTTGCCCCAGTTATAGTTTCTCGGACAATTGCCCCAGTTATACTTTCTTTATAATTTTTATTTACTAGAATTATCATCACATAAGGGCGTTTGTTCATGGCACGTTCTAAAACATCTTAATTCAGTGAATCTTTTACATAGACTTGTTCCCAATTCTTCACCATGTTCAAATTGTTCTTCAAAAAAATGTTTCCGTGAAACATGATTAGATTTTTAACATAAAAAAAAGAAAAATTCATTAATGTAGTATATTCTGCATATTACGAGTAGGGAGTTCAATGGAGAGTAGGGCAAAACCCTCAGTTTTAAAGTGCAAGGGAGGAAAAAAAACCAGAGTAAAAACACAGGTACAAAATCCCCAGGGATAAAAGCTATGGTAAAAAGATCAAAGATGACATAACCTCCAAATGAAGCCTTAAATTTTATATCATTTGCATCGAGTTATCTAAAAATTTATTGAATTTTTTCCTGGTATTGCGTAGCGTGTGTGTGTGTGGGGGGGGGGCTGTTTCTTTTAAAAAGTGTTTTTTAAGATTAATTTACTGAATAATGTTTTTTTTTTATTCTAGTGATTTAGTGGGAATTATTCATGATATGTTACTGCAGTCTACTGCACAGCAGCACGGCATTTCAGAAGAAATTGAAAGTTAACAGCTTTTAAGAAGCATTATTGTACAGAAGCATATAGAAAATGACTACATGAAAGGCAACAAAATGGCGATCGAAGAGTCAGTTGCGACCGACCAGCCTATGAGCTTGCGTACCTGGCGACATATGTTCGGAGAATAGAATGTCCGTACTCTCTATTATAGTGATCTAGGGTGAAGAAAGCCTTTTTAGCATTGAAAAAGCCTTACCACTGCTACCGTTCTATTGTTTTCTACTGGTTAGCCTACAAACAGGATGCATATTTACATATTTATGCAATCTTATATATATATATATTTAATCTTATATATTATATAATCTTATATATTATTCTTAATCTTAAACATTAGTACTTAAAACATTATTTACGTACTTAAAACATTATTTTTAATCTTATATAATTGTTAAAAAACTTTTTTTTATAACATGTCACTTTTTTTTTTGAAAAGTAACATTCTTTGGCATGTTAATGGTGGATATTAATAAATATCTGGGAATATTGTTTCTTTTTGACACTTAAAAAGACTTGATCAGCTGTACCTCTGTGCATAAGTAAGCACAGTTGTTACCAAGGTATTCCTTCACTAAAAGCGCCCTCACGTGATAAGTCGTTGAACTAAGGCGGTCTTAAGATTTCAATGGAAATCGTGTCGATTGAACAGGCTGTTAGCTATATAGTAGGCTGTAGCAGTTTATAGAAGCATTTGGATGGGGTGGTCAGGCAGTTATAGCGCCTTTTGGGAAGGTGAGAATGTACATTTGTCAGTTTTAGTGCCTTTTGGAGTGGGTGTGTACCCAATCAGTTATAGCGCCTTTAGGTGTGGCCATGTGTAAAATAACGTTGGGACACCCCCCTCCACATTCCTTAAGGCGCTATATCCCGATGCCTTCTACTGGAGTTGTTAAAGGAACGTCTCGGGCCTAACAAGATTTTCGTTAGTAGGGTATAAAACAGTTCCTTGTTTTTCCGCCTTCTCTTTAAGTCTTTGGGATCTTCACAACTCAGGAGTAGGGGGAGACACAGGCGATAAGGGTGAGCTACAAGATGGATCTCTCTTTATAGGTTATTCCAAATATGGCGCATGTGAAGCTGGAGGCGTAGTTTTGACGTGTCATTCACTTGGGAACGTCACTGTGGAAGAGCCTTTTCGAGTGCAGAAATGGAAATTGGTGAGAACTTTCTGTTAACGAGTTCGTTATCATCAGTTTCAGGAACTTCTAATAGGGAAGAATCGTAAGGAAGTTGTGGCATTGAGGGTATTGTGAAAGGTGGATAGTGGGATGCAGTCATTTCCGGGAATGTATCAGTAAAGAAACACACAGACCAAGCACGAAGCAGCTAGGATTCCACAATTAAATAGACGTGGTAAACTGGGGATGATCCCACAGTTCGCATGCGCTTGGAGCTTCCATCGTTGTGATTTGGGTATATAATAGTACACAATACACCTGAATAGTGCTCAATGTTTGAAAGTGTCTTCATGGAAAATAACTCTTTGTCCTGTTCTTGGTAAAGATTTCAAGTTGTACGTTGCCATTGCCGCTGCAAGATCCCAATACTGGTGGGAAATTTCGGAAGAGACTAGCAGGACTCATATTCCATAACACATAGAGCAGACCATAGAAATCTTAGAATAGAAATTATCAAACGGACCTATTATGGTTCCACAAAACATTGAACAAGTTTTGAGTAGCATTAATTTGGCTATATCCATTCATAATACACATCATTTCAAGTATGTAACATACAATAAGCACTTATCTTGGTATTTATTATTTCCAATAGACCAAAATGAAACCATCAAAACACGTAGTTTTGAACCAATCATTAAAATGAGAAAGGCAAGAGGAAACCATCGCAATATTTTCTCACCCAGTATATTCCATGAGATGTGACACAGTCATTTCCAAGGACAAACACAAGCAGAATTAAGTGTCAGCAGAATAGCTCATTATGATTATCATAAATTGTCCTCAAAATCATGTATCATTGATTAGCATTGATTTTACTGTATTTGATTCCAAGACACGACATTCCAAGCTGTTTAATATTATAAGTCATATATTATTATTGAGAATATCCAATGAACCATAATGGTTCCCAGAAGATGTGAATCATTGAGGGAGTTTGATTAGCATTCATTTTACATTATATTCAGTTATGACACGATATTCTAAGCAGTTTCACTTATTACATGCAATATCTTAGCATTGAGAATTTCCAATGAATAATCAATAATGCATATTTAACGATTATCATAAAATGTAAAAACTAATGTTACCTAGTTGTGACTTATATTCTTGATCAAATTCAATTTTTATTCATGTGTTATTTTTTTATTGAAATTCAAAAAAAAATCCTATGCATTTACCACTGGCCAGCAAATAAAAGTTCTTCTCCCTTCGAAATAATTTGTGTACTATATAGCTTTGAACTTCAAAAAGCTAAAATCTAAATATGACATCCAAATTGCACCATCCTGTATCTTTTTTTAGAGAGAGAGTTGGTTATAAAAGAACCAATTTTATAATAAAAGGAATCATTTTTATAAATTAGGATACTAATATAGTCATATAGAATTTTATATAAAAATGAAAACATGAATAATAGTATTATTTTGAACCAACTTATTAACAAATCAATGAAGTGCCTCATGAAAACTCACTTTATTAACTTTTTTTCTCTTGTATTGCGCTTTTGGCTTCTTCCATAGAAGAGTTCAGCAGTAATGCGTTGTTATATGATGTGTCGACGTATTGCTGTTGTATTGCTTTTCTATTTGAACTTTATACTGTTGGAACCTCTCTTTATGTTATACCACGCTTTCAGAACCAAAGTTTTAAAAAGCAAAGTACAATTTTCCTTTTAACACCCCCTCCTCCAAAAAAATGGTACGTTATACAGCAATTTAATAGCCTTTTTGGAATTTGTTGCGTGAAATCTATACGAATAACCCATTATTTTTACAGGAAGTATTTTGGTCCCGACCTGTGTAATGATTTCGAAATTTAGAAATACTAAAATACTTATTTAATGTTACATAAGATGTATTTATTTATTTTAGTATACTATATTTTAAATGTCAATAGATGTATATACCTAAGTCAATGACGACAACATATTTTGAACCATAACCTACGATAAGATTTTTTAAAAGAATTTTTCATCGGTTGCGATTTTTGTATTTTAACATTCAGTGTTTTTCGTCTCTTGGAAACAATAAAGGTTGTATTGCTGCTCGTTACTATGGAAACGGGCATAGAACATAAGGACTTAGCATTTTCCAAATGAGATATCAAATGCAATATCGTAGCAATAAAAGTATCCAATGGACCATAATGGTTCCACTAAAAACATGAACCTTTAACCAGTTTTGATTATTAATTTAACGCTATTTACTTTCATCCCCTGCGTGGATGCCCCCTAAGCGTTGGTTTGGGGTTTGGTGCTTTAGGGATTCTGTGAGCTATGTTGGTTGTATCATTGCTACTTTACGGTCACTCTTAAAAGAAAGTTGAGAAATGAGACGAAGAGTATTCAAACAAATATATGTCATGATGTTGGCGAATAAGAGATTTCATAGAGCTTTATGTGTGGCAGAGGTTAATGACGCCCGCATACGGGAGTAAGGCAGAGGCTCTCGTCCGGAACTAATCGAATGTCTTCCAGCTGTTATCTCGTAGCAATGTCTCTGAGAAGCCTACCAGTGTACTCGCTATACGCTTTGGAAACGGTCGGGGGCAGCGCAAGCCTTTACCCAGAAGGAAAAACAAGTAAAGCGATAACAGATTCGGGTTCTGTCAATCGGCAATTGACATATTCTCCAAGACAGGAAAGGAATCAGCGTTAGTAGTGGAATGCAAACGATAGCGACTGGATATCATAGGTATCATCTCTACGAAACGTCCGGGTTTTTCTACAGAGGTGTCGACCCTAACATGACTGCCCAGCCAGGAGTATGGATACTCACAAGTCCCCGGCTGGCAGTTATGTTGCAGATTGGACCCCCTTAGGTGGAAGACTGTGTCTTCTGAGGCTTCAGATAGGGAAGCAGTCTCTCTCACTCTCTTCGTTTTATATGCTCAGAATGCAGTTAAAAAGTACCTACTCTTTCAAGATGAAGTTGATGATGCTCTAAGTAGGTGAGGGAATGCAGATTCTGTCATCCTGGTGTGTGACTTTAATGCACACGCAGGGGCTGATGACCAAACGTGTAAAGGCATGATTAGCAGAAATGAGACACTGATTTGAATCGAATGGGAGGTGCTTGTTGGATCTCTGTTGCAATAATGGACTTTCTATAACAAACACCTTCTTCCAGCACAGGTATGTCCATAAGTATAACTGGTTCAGGGATGCAATGGACCAGAAGTTACAGATTGATTTTTGTAATCGCATATCCAAATATTTTTTACGGACAATAGGCATTGTACATGAAAATGCCTAGAGTTAATTAACAAAACATGTGAACAGAAATATGCCTAGAGTTAATTAATAAAACATGCCTATAATTTTATTCCGATTAGTGTTGGATACTCGTGTGGGCAGACGGACAGAAATACCAACTGATCACTACCTCGTCTGCACTTTGCGGTTCTGTGAATCCATGACAACCAAGCGAAATGCTAGGTCCAGACAGACTTGGCGCATAAAAAGTATGACATTCACGGATAGAGCTGTCAGGAAGAGCTTTGCAGATAACATATCTTCAAGAGTCACAAAACTACCCAGTGATTGTGGCACTGTTGAAGAGGAGAGGTAGGTGTTTAAAACTGCTGTGATTATCTCAGCTGCATTGTGCTGCGGTCGTAAGCGGCTTTGTGTGGCCCAGGGCGTTTAGAAATTGACTGCATGGTGGAACGGTGAAGTCCAAGAAGCTATGAAGGCAAAGAATCTTCTGTTTGCTATGGCTTGCAGTTGAGTCACCTTCGAATCGATTGCGGTAAAATGATGCGTGAAAAGCAACAGCCATAGTAGTATCAACAGTTAAAGCCAAGGCTTGGGAGAAATTCGGTGAGAAATTGGAGGCAGGAAATTGGTTCGGCAAAATTTTCCTGATTTCCACCGCAATTTACCCAAATGGTTGGATTTACACATGTTTTGCCAAATTTTAACGATTTCCACCACAAATGACCCAGCTGGAATTTTTCATGATTTTTGGAAAATACATTAAGCCAAATTTTCATGATTTGGCAGACAGACCGTGTGCCACCTCTGTGGAAGGAAGTCTCTTTCACATAAAGTATTAAGAGTTCAGATGGGATAAACTGAAAATGGAGAAGAACGTATTGCATAAACCGAAGGAATATTTTGCATCTATTCCTAATCTTGTGTCAACATCAACTGAGGCACATGAGGTGCGCCTTGGAGCGGATAATAGTCACGGTAGTATTACAGAAGCAAAAATCAAATAAGCAATTAAGTCCTTGAAGAGTGGCAAAGCTGCAGGTGATGATGAAATCAGGTCCGAGTTGATAAAGGCTTTAAATCAGGGTGGCATTCTATGGCTGATTCGTGTGTGTTAGTTTGCTTGGATATCTGTCCAGGCCTCTAAGCAATGGCAGACAGGAAATGTGATCCCTATATTCAAAAAAAGAGAGATCAGAGAGATTGCAACAATCTTGAGAAAAGTCGACTCCAAACACTCGCGAGAGCAGTGTGGTTTCTGACCTGGCTGAAGGGCGATGAATCATATCTTTGCCCTAAGGCACATCCTTAGATCCTGGGAATATGCAAAACATGTCTATGCTTGCTTTGTGGACCTCGAAAAAGCTTATAAGAGAATTCTTTGGGAGAAGCTCTGACATACGTTGCAAGAGCATGGATTGGATGTCGTTTAACGCGGACCGAAAAGAGAAAAAAATTTTAAACGCACCATCTCTGTACAACTTCTCTTTTGTGTATCTTAGAAAATAAATTTGTATTTATTCTATTTTATTCTACTGGCCATTACGTCCTTTTTCTCATTGGCCCCCTTGCTTTATATCTTATTGTTTCTTGTATGTATTTACGCTTATTGCCTAACTTGTACCACTGTTCTGTATATATAAAGGCTTGCATGCCTCCTGCTGTATATCCATGACAAAGCCGGGAATAAATGGCGAAACTAGTTGGAACTCCTGATGTCCCTCTGTTATACTGTAAGGCCACCACCTGCTTAGTTAATAGGAACAGTACTATGATCCATCCTTCCACCTAATAGATAGACTTCATAGCAGCACAATGAGGGAGTCTTTAAGTGTTGGGGCGCTTCTACTTCGCATTCAGAGATCTGATTTGCGCTTCTACGGCCACGTGATACTCATGCCGAAAACTGGTCCTTCTAGGCAGTTGTTATTTTTGGATAAGAGACCAACGGTTCGGCCTAGAACCAGGCGGCTAGACGTCATTTAGAATCTGGGTTCAATCGCTTGGTTTTTTATAGGTAGACCATTTATCTGAAGGCAGGCCGCAATCGCTGAAGATCCTTCACAGGGCTGCTGCAAACGCGACCCTAACGGATAAGCGTGCTTGAAAAGTAAGTTATCTCAATTATCTCCAGTTACGGTTAATTAATATATATTTCCAAGAAAACGTTGACTTCTAATAAAAGCCCAAACAACAGGAATTTTACGAATTCTTACAAAGTCACTTTTGTTTTACAATTTTCAGAGGTGGGATGTAGCCATCTTTCTTAATGAACTTAAATATATTGCACACTTTGCCCGGGCTTTACTTATCCTCTTGTTGTTTTGTCTCGGATTAAAATGTTATCCATCTTCACCCCCAGGGATCATCACTGAATACTTTAAACCAGGCCTTCCAACTTTTGCACGTCGCCCGCGTGCAACATAAAATGCTCGCGGACAAAGCTCACGGGCAAAGCCGAGGAGATGGTCTAAGACTCAGGAGGGGAATGGGTATAGTCTCCCTATGCAGTGTTGCCAGACTTTACGGGGCGATTGCATTAAATTAGGCATTATTTCTTTGGTTACTGATACTTGCATAACATGGAACACATGACTAACAAGCATAAAATAACTAAACCAGTATTTAAATCGCAGTGGGAGAATATGGGTGTTTTCTTTCATTGTTCACATATTGGATTCAATATAGTTAACATATAATCATATCCAATCGGGGGGAAAATTAAATTCTACATGACTTGGAGAAAACTGTCACATTAAAACGAACGAAATAAAATGGTAAGCTGCCTCGATTTTTTTTTTACAATTTCGAATTGATAATTAACAAGTCGACATTAAGGAACTGATCAACATAATGTGCAATTAGGGGGTAAGGAAGATTACCCGCGTATATGGGCGCTACACACCGACAGAAATCTAGGACATCCCTGCTTTAGACCTATCTTTTAAATTTTCCCTTGCCCTTGACGTAGAAGATCTTGCTGTGTGTTCATATATCTCCAATGCCCGGATAGTTCTTATTTTTCTGTTACAAATTTCACTACCTACATTCAAAAATTCCGTGTTAGTCGTGTTAAGCGTGTCGTGTTGCTAAAATCAGATGCCACTTCCTGCACGAACCGTGTCTCGTATTGCAAAACGCCTAGCACGGAGACGGACTTTATTAGTCCGTGTTCGTGTTAGTTTTCTAGCACGATATTAGCGCGCATGCTCATTGGGGCATTCCTCATCTCTCTCTCATGATAATCCGTAATGGTGGGAAAACATTTTTAGCTCTAAAACAGTACAAATCATAAACGTACAATTAATCACAAGCTACATTCAAAAACTCCGTGCTAGTCGTGTTAAGCGTGTCGTGTTTCAAAAAATCTGATGTCACTTCCAGCATGAACCGTCTCCCGTGTTGGAAAACGCCTAGCACGGATGACGGGGTATTTTCATCCGTGTTCGTGAACAGCCTTTTCTAATCATGTAGGCTGGGGTTCGTGTTAGCTCTCTAGAACGACATTGGCGCGCATAATCATTGTGGCATTCCTCATCTCTCTCATGAAAAGCTGTAATGGCGGAAAAAAACCGCTTCCCTGAATATTTTATAGTTATAAGAAATAATTGCGCCATCATCCCATGATTAATTAGTGTATAAGGAACTCTATTTGTTTAAGAACATCGGTTATGGAAAGCAGAAAAGATATTTTAGATAATTGGAGAAGATTGGGTCGAAAGTAAAGTGCCTATCGCTAATAGCTCCAATATCTGGTGGGAAAACTGTAACCACGATAATTAGAACACGACTTACTAGATGCTAATGACCTGTTCATTTAGCTGATTTCCATTGTTTTTTCAACAGACCAAATTATACCGCCTAGAGAGATTGTTACATCTCTCACGATAGGGCGTTGCCCACGAGAAAGACGGGCCTGGGCACTCAAAAGTCACCTGACCACAGTAGTCTGAGCAACAATCCAAAGTGTGCCCAGGCCTGTCTTTCTCGTGGGCTACGCGATCCAGACAATTTTGTGCTTATTATTGACAGAAATATGATCAAAAATAGTCTACCGTAAATCGTGTTCGACAGCACAGTCAACACGAGCACATTCAAAAGTTAAATCAGCACGGATCGTGCTAGAGCTTAACACGTCACGCTTAAAACGACTAGCACGGAGTTTTTAAATGTAGTTACTGATCAATACTCGGTCTTTCTTTTTTTCTGCCAAACACAAATTTTTGCCAGTCATTTGGGTATTTTTAGTGAGTTCAAGGGAGCCTTGTGATTTCTTAGCCTCCTCGATAAACATTGCCTTATCTATGTCAAGTCATTGCATAATCATATTTATGCTCGTTCTCAATAATTCGTTGCCCCTCCCTCCCTAAACGAGATTAATATGGTTAATTATGTAGTGCCACACCAGTTAATGTGTTAAGTTTACAGTGCAACACCCGTTAATGTGTTAACAAAGGTTCAACCTCCGTTCCCCCACTTTAGGGTTTGAATTTTAAAAAACCCTGTCTTAGTGCTCACTTACAATTTGAAAAGAACCTGTATACAAAATTTCAAGTAGCTAGGCCTTATGGTTTGGGCTTTGGTTGATTATTTACTTACTTAGTTTCTACTTTTGTACAGGGTGATTACAAAAGAACTTCACACTTTTAGAAATTTATTACATCAAAGATATTCAGAATGTAGCCACACCATATACGGATTCTTAAAGAAACACTCTTATAGTTTATTGTTACACATTAGAGATATTCAATATGGCTTTCTGTCGTGACACGGCATATATCAATGCGGTAGTCAAGTTTGTCCCAAACTCGCATTAACATGTCTCATTTAATCCCACGTATCGCTACCGTAAGGCGTTCTTTCATCTCGTCTAGGTCACGGGGAATGGGTGTGGTGAAAACCTTGTCCTTTACACACCCCTAAAAAAAGAAATCACAAGGTGTGAGGTCGGAGCTCCGCGGTGGCCACTTTGCTAGTTCCAGGTTTTTGTTTGCTCGACCAATCCACCGCTGTGATTTCTTTTTATGGGGGTGTATATAGGACAAGGCCTTCACCCTACTTCTTCCCCGTGACTTAGACGAGCTGAAAGAACGCATTACGGTAGCGGTACGTGGGATTGATGGAGACATGCTGATGCGAGTTTGGGACGAATTCGACTACAGGGGGACATATTAAACATCTTTAACTGTGTCACAATAAACTTCAAGAGATTATCTTTAGGAATCCGTAAGTGGTGTGTCCATATTCTGAATAGCCTTGATGTAATAAATTTTTAAAAGTGTGTGAAGTTCTTTTGTAATCACCCTGTATATTAAGACTATCAGAGACATTTGGCGTTCCCGAGATAATTACAGTTGTAGGTTAAACAGAACATCCTCATGAAGTTAAATAAAAATTCTTTTTCAGTAATTCTACAGTGTCCTTCTATAGACGAAGCAGTTGTTCAAATGTTGCTGATGCCCGGATAACTTTTTGTCATCTCTGCTCAATATTCATTAATTTCTTCGCTGGCATATCAATAGACATTAATTATTGTTATAATCCTCGGAATATTATTATAGTACATAACACCACATTGTTTTTTATATGAAGAGTTGAGTTTATGTATGCTTTGTTATCTGTTTTGTAGCTCGAACGAAGAGACTGCCTCCACTGTAATCTTTCACTCTTTCTCAATAGTGTGTAACTCTGCATTATCTCCAGTTACGGATCATTACTAAATATTTCCAAGAAAACGTTAACTGATAAGAAAATCCCGAACAACAGAAATTCTACGTAATGTTACGAAATCAATTATGTTTTAAAAATCTCAGAGGTGGGATGTAACCATCATTCCTAATGATCTTACTTATATTATACACTTCGCCCGGACTTTAATCACCCTTATGTTGTTGTGTCTCACATTAAAATGTTATCCATATTCACACCTAGGGAGCATCACTGGATAATTTAGATCAGGTCCATCCAACTCGTGCGCGTCGCCCGCGTGCGACATAAAATGGTCTCAGACAAAGCTCACGGGCAAAGCCGAGGAGATAATCCAAAACTCACGAGGGATGTGGGCTTAGTTTTTCTATGCGCAGTGTTGCCAGACTTTAGGGGGAGATTGCATTGAATGAGGCATTATTTCTCTTGTTACTGATAATTGCTTGTTTTCCGTCTCGCATGTCACGGCGCACATTCCTAATTCAAGGAGCCACTATTTCAACCGCTGTGGGAAAAAAAGGTCTTTTTTCATTTTTCACAGATCGGATTCGAAATGCTTAATATGTAATCATATCCTACCGGGGTGAAAATATAATTCTACCGGACATAGATAATATGTCACATTAAAATGAAGAAAATAAAATGGTAAGCTGCCTCATGTTACTTTTTATAATATCGAATTGATAATTAAAAGCTCGATTTTAAGGAACTGATCAACATTGTGTGCAATAAGGGGTTAATGAAGAATACCCGCATGCACGGGCGCTGCCCGCGGACAGAAATCTTGGAGAGTCCTGCTTTAGACATATCTTTTAAAATTTCCCTTGCCTTTGTCGTACAAGCTCTTATACCCTCTTGCTCTGTGTTCAGATATTTCCAATGCCCGGAGAGTTTTTTTATCTTTCTGTTGCAAATTAAACTGTTCAATACTCGTTCTTTCTCTTTTTTTACCAAACGCACAAACTTTCGCCAGTCGTCTGGCTGTTTTTAGGGAGCTCAAGGGAGACCAGTGTGATTCCTTAGCCTCCTCGATAAACATTGACTTATTTATGTCCTCTCTTTGCATTATCATGTTTATGCTCGTTGTTAATAATTCGTTACTCCCTCCTTAAAAGAGGTTATTTATGTAGTGCCACAGCAGTTAATGTGTTAAGTATACAGTGCAACGCCAGTTAATGTGTTAAGAATACAGTACCACACCAGTTAATGTGTTAACTAACTTAAAATCCCCGTTTGAAGTTCGAGAAACCCCTTTTTAGTACTTACTAACAAGTTGTAAAGAACCTGTGTACAAAATTTCAAGTTTCTAGGCCTTATGGTTTGGGCTGTGCGTTGTTCACTCACTCAGTAGTTTCTTATATATACAGGGTGTTTTTGAATTGAGTACAGAATTTTTGCTTGTATTAATTGAATTCAGTATAGTGAATTGCTTGTGTTCATTGTTAAGAATAAAATAATCTAAGCCTACCAACGCACACTGCGTCCTGGTGCCATTTGATTGTTCAATGCAGTATTGTAAGTAAACTGAGCTGCGGGGACCCCATGTTTATATGACTAAAAATACTTCTAAGGACCTCTTCTATCATCTCCCAAAAAATCTGTTCTCATTTCAAAGACACCCTGTATACAGGGTCTTTATATTCAGGGTCTTTAATTAAAGTTCTATTTTGACATGGTCATAAAAAAACTACTGGACCAAAAGCTATAATACTTGGTAATATTATATAAGAGGAGATGAAAATTTCATACACACCAAAAAATTAGTTCAAAAGGTCACCAACTGCATGTAATGGCGCTCTATGCAATATTCGTTTAGGAATTTATAGCAGCTGCCACGGAAGTTGAACGATCTTCTTGACATGCGCAGTAAGTCATCTCATTAATATGCTTTGTCTGGATTTTACCCATGATGAACTTTTTCTAATATAGTAAAGGCGGAGATATCGTTAAAACGTGGAAGGCCTATTAAAAATCATAATATAAAACAAATTGCCTTCTGCGTCATTTTTTAATTTATTAATTTATTATTTCATTTATTAATTTCATTTATCTATTTAAAAGAAAAAACGAAAATGGAAATTAAATATAAATACGCAAACAACGTTTCGAAAACGAAAGCGGATGCTTTCATGGAATAACTAAGCGATTATCTTCCCGCTAACATCTATTGGCTGGCGTTAGAAATGACGTCACCCTGTCATTCAACTTACGTGGCGGCTGCTATAGATACGAAGACACAGGTTGACAAGTCTTTAATCATTAAACTAAAGTTAGTTACATGTTGAATATGGTCTCCATCATCATCTAGTAACAACGTTAACCTGTGTCTTCGTGTCTAATTTCGTATACAAATATTACATAGAGCACCATTCCATGCTTACTTTCTCGTGAACTCATGCCACATGATTGTTATTTGCTCTCTTACACTCAATTTTATCTTCGCACGTTTTTTCCCGGAATTTCCGCTCTCATTTACCTCAATCAGGAGGTGACTGCTGTCGTGACAACTCTCTCTCCCTTGAAAAGATAAATATTATTCTGTAGGCGATTAAACAATTATAAATACATGTTTATTTAATAAAATTTTAGTGCTGTGACGTATATTATAAGTTAATTTTGTTTGAAGTTCGTCAGGACAAAATGCAATTCCGTGGCTGTGTACGTTAATTTACTTAAAATGGCGTCATGCGAATCAAAGTCGTGGTTATATCTACTTTGAAGGTAGTTTCCTCGATATTATCCAAAGATAAATAATTTTCTATAGAGCAAGACTGTTAACAATAATTAATTTATCAAATTATTATCTATTTAAATGGAATATAATAACTACTTGTTTGCTATTCAATCAAACGTGATAACAGGTGGTGACGAAATAAACTATATCATTATCAATAGCCATCCAATGGAAAGGTAATTTTAGCTAGGCTCAAGTAAACGTCGCACTTCTGTTTTTCACCCAAAATTGGGTACAAAATTTTGCGACTTATTCTCGAATATTTACGGTAATGTCCGTCTTATTCTATGGCCTTTCTTCAGCGAAGCACAAAGGCGTGTATGCCCTTTCGGTACTTGGCCTTGTTCTGTTCACACAGCCATGTGTTCACTGTGTGAATCACTCCTTTGTGATCCTCAAATGTCTTCCATCAAGGGCACTCTTCAATGGCCTTAATAAGTGAAATTCTGATGGTGCTAGGCCAGGGCTAGAGGTTGGATGCGGTAATAATGTCCTACACTGTTTCATGATGTGATATGACGTCCTCAAACGCGCATCAGGGCGAGCGTTATCATGTTGAAGCAAACAATCAGGGGATTTTTATGGACGTGCTTCTTGACTTTGGTAATGAGTTCCATATGCCTCAGATTATTGGGGCTGCCTCTCAGAAACACATCAATATGTAGAACACCATCACAGTCCTAAAACACAGTGATCATGGCTTTACCAGCAGAAGCGGTTGTTTTGAATTTATTCTTCTGTGGAGAATGCATAAGACGCCTTTTTAGCAGTTGACTTTTTTTTTGTTGTCAAAACGCTGCACCCAGGTTTCATCAACTATCACATTCCAAGACAAAAAAAGATTCCTGTTTAGCTTCAAACATTGCAGCAAATCAGAAGAAAAGGATTTTCTCCGAGCTTCGTATTCCTCTTTAAGACAGCACGTAACCCATCGTGAACACGTTTTTGTGTAAACGAGAGCACGGAAAATTCCACCCACAATTCCTTTGCTGATTGACAACCCCAGCAACAACTATCGAATTTTTATCATCGCTCCTGATGAATGAGCACATCAGCACGCTCCATCTTGTCATGTGTAACAGTCGAGGTTGGTCGCCCAGACTGCGGCAAATCCCGGAGTTCCACCGAACCTTATTATGATGGTCTCACCCTCCATGTCCAGGGACTAACCATATTTCCGTTGATTGCTAAGGCTCCATAAACTGCACTCATACGTTGGTAAATGTTTCTAAATCTTTTTTGTTCCACTTTCAGAAATTCAATGACGACACGCTGCTTGCAATGTACATTGTGACATTGCACGCCAATTTAATGCGCTGTGCCCGGCAGAGGGGTAAATAATTTCTGTATACATGATTAAGGGTGTGTCCAAGAAGTCCGACCGATTTCGACCAGGCGGCCTCAATTTGGGCTTGGCTGGTCTAAGCGTCATTGTATTATGGGACAACCCGGTCGTGGAGCAGCGCCGTCGACGTCACTACCGGCGGCCATGATGCTTCGCCTTGGCGGGGCTTTTCAAGTAGAGCTGATCTGTGCGAGGAGAAACTTGTAGCGTTTATTGAATCTTTACAACTTTGTACTTTACTTGACTGAACCGAAATATAAATGAAAGCACGCTTTGCAAGTATTGCATGAAGAATTGCAGTAGCAATTATGTAAATGGGCTGACAGCGCTTTTTCGTTTCCGAAATATGATCGATGAAAAAAGATTTCACTCCCAAAGTTACAATTTCACGGTAAATTATTTTTCACGGCTAGTTTATTACATTTTTTGGCTAGCCCGTTTTAATTTTTTTTTTGTATATTTTTTTATTTTTATTTTTTCTTCAAAACCATCATTGCATGTTATTATTGAATACGTTATAATGGCTAAGCAAATTCTCCAACAAGATGAACACACCCAAGAAAATGACCCTTCGAAGGTTTCTAAGGCAAGATTGAAAATGCAAATATTTACAGAAATATTTATTGGTTATTATTATTAAGCGTTATGTTTATTCATAAACGGTTTTCCAGGTTTGTGAGTAGGATGTGTCAAAGAAGTCCGACCGGTCACCAATGTTCCAGCCGAGGCTTCCGAGTATAATCTCGTTCCAGCGAGTCGCCCAAGTCGCGACCGGAAACGATCGTGATTCCCAAATCTCTCTGACTCTCGACCGGGCCGCCACGAAGCCGCCCTTGCTCTTGGCTCGGTCGATGCTAGGCGAAGCTGATCAAACATGGCGATGTGCACATTCGATGACACTTCCTCGCCTAGCAATAGTATCGTTGCTTTTAGTATACATTTCCTTATTGAAATTCAAGTGGCTGATTATATTCATCTTTAGATAATCTAAAAACTGTTTAATAATACGTGTTTAATAGTAATATTCAGATTGAAAATGTACTGTAAAATGGAAACAAGCGAAATTCTTTACTCATAAAATTGCATCGTCGACAACGCAATACTTGCACTTTGATAATTTGACTGAGTGGCTTTATTTTAAAAGGCTATTTTCATTTTGTAAGGCTGTTTCTATTTTTGAGGCTTTATTTGTTTTTGTCTTGATGTCATAAAATTTATCATTTAACTTAATTTTTGTCGATTCACTTCACACGACCGCATTGTCTCATAATATTTTTTTTCAAGTGAAATAATTGTGCCAGTGAGTAGAAATATTTTTTATCAATCTAAAATATAAAACTCGATTATCTTAAAGACGCTATCAAAAAAACGTGAAAATACAAGTAATAATATATAGATGGTTTGCATTTATTTCCTGCATCTTCCATTGTCCAACAATATTTACATTTTTTATAAAATGCAATTGATAATCTTTTTATTAATTCTAATGCATTAACTTACTTAACTTTGCAGTTTTATGTTATGGACCATTCCATCACAATCACCTAATTTCCCATCATATTTATCATCACTTTCAACCTCAACACATAAAAGTCCATAAACGAAGAACTTTTTTTACATTTATCAAAAGGAGAAAGAATTTGTGTAAACCAGCAACAATTAGAAGAGAAGATAAGGAAGGATTTATATAAAGAGAAATAACTGCATAAAATTACTTTAAATTAGTGGTGAAGTATCAGCATACATAAAAGGAGTGAGAATAAAATCTATTAATTTCATGTCATTGCAAATTTAAGTGTAGAGAAAATTATTTCTGACATTAACAAATGATGTGTTCATGAAAACTACTGCATGTGAATTCCTCCTTAAAAGACCTCATAAATATTTTGCTGGTTTTCATTGATTTCCAAATCGTTAGAATATATTCGAGTCTTAAGTGAAATAATTGTAGATAATGATTCACTGTAAATCGTTATAGGTAAAATATTTAATTATATTTCTGTGTAAGTTGCCAGAAATGCAAATTGTTATCAGGAATTTGTGAATTTCCAAAAATGTGTTTATATGTCTTCATCCTTTTGAGTTAAAGTTTTATTTTAGAACTACTAATTTATCTGTTTTTAAAAATTTAGGATTTGTTCTATTTATTTAATTTAGCATTGTTTATTCTCTTCACCCAACTGGATTGTTTTAAATTTTCTTTAAGTGTATTAAAAACTGAAAAAATAAAATTCTTAAAATTTTGATTCCAATTTTTAATGTATTTTTATTTAGTTTTAAATAAAAACTCATTTTATTGTAACAAAGTGCATGTATAAATGCAGGATGTTTTTGAACTCTGTGCACAAACTTGATAGATGAGAACATATTTTGGACCATCCATTCTGTGGTAAAAAAATGTTCAGTATGTTAGTTTGAAAAACGCCCTATATAGTTTTAAAACTATGGTTTGAAAACATAAAGGGGAAAAACATCCTCTCTGATGGCCAAACGAGGTGAAAAGCATCTGGTACCCATTTTAGCATGTGCAAATGTCAGGCCCATACTGGAGGAGAGAGGGGCTACCCCCTCCCCAAATTTGGCAATTATGTCAATAAAATCTGTTACATGCCGACCCCACCCCAAAAAATAATTTGGGTATGGCCATGATTTACTAAACTGTTTAAATAGATCTCAGTTTTCACTCTTTCTATATCTCCTCAGGAGTAATTTCATATATGCTTTAAAGAAATTAATACTCCCAAGGAAGGTACAGAAAGAGTGGAAATGCTGAGATCTATTTTACCCCTTCCCCTCCCCCCATTTTCTTGAAATGCACATCCCAACCCCATTGGGACAACTTGGCCTAAACTTCATAGTAATGTACATCTTGCTTACAGGAATCTGCATACTGAATTTCACTCCTTTACATATCTAAATAAACAGACATTTTGGTCCCCTCTAACTCCCATCCCAGTGGACCATTGAAAATCAAACTAAATAGTGAAGGTGTACATGCTCATAATTAGCTACTCCAAATTTAACCTTCTACTTCAAAAAATGCAGAAATTATGAAAGGAACAGACATAGTGAAACCAGTAAGTAGCTCCATTCTTCCGCTACTTAATAAACTATGAAAATGCATATTTTTCATGGATCAGTTTGTCTTTTTGATTATAGCATTCTATTCAGTCCTAGGCAATACTAGTTTTTTAATAAGCTAGCCTATAAAATAGTTTACCCTGAAAATTGTAGTTCTTGAGTGAATTTATACCACAATGATTCAATTCTTATTTGCCAAAGAGAGAAAGTCAATTTATTTATACAAAAAACTTTAATCATACAAATATCTTTAATAGTTCATTTAAAGCTTTTTGAGAAAAGATAGGAGTAATAAATAAATAAATAAATAAATAAATAAATAAATAAATAAATAAATAAATAAATAAAACACAAACAACAAAATATTTGAAACTAGCAGAGGCACCCGGCGTCCCCTGGGATAATTACAGTTTTAGGTGAACGGAACAATCTCAAGAAGTTAATAAATCAAATTGGTTTTCAGTAATTCTACAACTTCCTGCTGTACACGGAGCTTCCGTTGTTCAGATGTTTCCGACGCCCAGATAACTTTTTGTCTTCTGTGACCAATACGCATTTATTTCTTAGGTGACATTTCGATAAATATGAATTAACATGTAGCTTTAGACCGATTATTATAGAGCATAATCCAGTATGCTGGAATCACGTCCTTACATGAACACATAGACACTCCTCGTGAAGAGGAGGCAATCGAAATAGGCATTACACGGGGTCGTTCCCCATTATTTCTTGCATTTGGTCAAAGAACGGCCAGTTCGTGGTCGCTGCGCCCGATCGTTTTTGTTTATCATCATTTTTTTTAAATGTTTTCTTCAGACTCCACCACTTATCGTCACTTTGCGCTCCTGTGACGCAATGCTCATGAGAAACGCACTCAGAGGCGATTAGCAACCAAATCTAAAAATCAAAATCAGAATTAAATTAAAGGCCTTGTTTATATACTTATGTTAAGTGAATCAGTCCAATGATTTACCTCACTGCTTTTATACATGATCTGCCAAATTTAGCCTTTTGATTTTCATAAGCTCCCAAGAGCAAAAGGACCATAGCGTTAATCCATTGGAGACATTGCTTTGGAACATCTAGAAATTTGAAATTCATAAAGATTGATCAGTAAAGGAATAGTCATAAAGATTGCTCAGTGTAGGAATGGAAAAAAATTATTACTATACAGGATGAATTAAAATAGTAAGGTTAAACTTCAAGGTGTTATTCCTGACCAGAAAAGTAACCAAAATCTATATATCAACAAATGTTTGGTAATAATTGTATGCACAACTTCATGCACTCATAACAACACGTGCAGAATGATGCAGAATTACAAAGTTACCTTTTGAGTGCTCATTGTGATCATGCAGTAGAGACACAATGGTCTGGTAAATATATCAGGAACAAGCCAAGATGGTCTTCACATACACAGGAGGAGTCAAAAGTCTGTTACCCCCTTACAGTTTTCGAGATAGAATTTGATGTGTCTTAATTTTCATCTTTGAGATGATGAAATGTGCTCCATCAGACGAATCACAAAACGTTGGCAACCATCCCATCTCTCAATGCTAGTGCAAGGTGCAGTCCTTTGATGAAAGAGGCAGACATGGAGGGTAGGTTTTGACAGCAGACCGGGAGGAATATGTGCTACAAGATATTGAGCAGAACCCCAGTGCAAGCTCCAAGCAAGTAACCAGTCTGTGGTGTGAACTCTTGGATTGCATCCCAAAGAGGTCACTTGGAACATCTTTTGCAAAGTTGATGCAATCACTGCCACAATGATGTTATATTATGTATTAATTGCTCTTTTATGGACAAACCGTTCATGTCCGATTATGTTCAGATGACATTTTTTGTTCCTTTTCTGGTGAGGAATCACCTGAAGCTTGTCCCTATTTTTTTTTTAGTTCATCCTGTATATTTATTAAAGAATAAACTTCAGTATGATCTGATAAGTTTTATTTTCATATTATACTTAAGCTATTTTTAAATTAAACATGAAAACATGAAAGAAAAGCCAGTCTGTGGGGGTTTTCCATCCTATTTTCATTTATATTGCAGCTATTAATAGTGGTGAAATTGTTACATCAAACGTACCATTTGGGAAAGTAGCACCAATTATCTGGGAAATGGGGCATTCCACGCTGAGAAGGGATGGGGGAAAGGCCAACAAACCAGGAGCCACTGCAATTTGGTAGCCAATCTAAGAGCCCTGAAACCATAGTGTTGGGATTAGTGATGGTAAATGATGATTAAATCTCTTAAAAAACAAAAAAAAAGGGGGCAAGACATTAAAGAAGCACTCATTAGTCAAATCCCCACTCTTAAAGTGCAAAGGAGGAAAAAAACCTCCCAGAGTAAAAGCACACAAAAGAGGACATAATTCACAAACGAAGCCTTAAATTTTATGAATTTTAATATTTTATACATCATTTTTATTGAATATTGTAGCGGACTGGAGCAGTATACACACCAATCCCCACAATAACCAGACCATCACTATCTTATTCCAACCAAACACTCTTTCGAAGAATGAGTCAGGATACACAATAAACCCACAATATATAGACCAAATGGATTCATCCCCCTCAACTCTACGAATTGGGGTAATTTATTGTTGCAAAATAAAAGTCCCCGTTCCTTAGGGCGAATACAAAAGAAAAAAAACTAAGGTTGCACAAATGTCGGGATTGTAGTTTACAATGGGAAAATAGTCATTAAGTCCGTTGATATTTTTAATCCTTTTTTTGTTACAGTTAGAATAATCTACTCGTGATAATAGCTTAAATGTCTTTAATTATTATGGCCTGGGGATTAGATCAAACGTGACAAATCTATCGGAAATGGCTAAATGAAATGCTAACAAGTTGGGAGTCATGTTTTCCCGATCAAAAGAGCCAGTTCGCGGGGGGAAGGGGGGGGGTTCATTCGCGTCGATCATTCACACGGTGGGGACAGGTAGGATTGTTAGTGAGGGAGGGGCCGCGACCGGTAAGAACAAGCAGACGGCTTAACATTTCGATCCTGCTTGAAATAGTTCTTGGTAAGTTCTACAGACTGTTGGATTTCCAATAAAACAAAGCACGAAGATCAACTCTAGGTCGTTTGACGGATCAACAATAATTTAATCTTTTCCCCTTCCGTTCAATTCTTTTCCTGTATCGACTAAGTGGTCTTTAACTTTCTATTCATTTAACTGGGAGTTCTCTCTAAATAAATCCCTTTTTTTTTAAACTACAGTTCTTGTGGTCAAAGGCCTGGTTGTCTTCTAAGGGGACCCACCAATATAACGGTCAAAAGATTACCTGCGTTTCGCCAGATACTTCTCTTCGAATCGTCTCGTCTTGAGTTCACCGTATTCGGTCTTCTCGCAAACTTTCGTCTCCGTGATCCTTCTCCAATGGACGTCAGTGGCTTGACGATCGCTCCTTGAAGAATATAGTGGATAGGACGACTTGCTTCTAACGTGAAGTTTGGGGTTGTTCCAGTTTCCAGGATCGACGTGGATCTTTTTAACAGTGCTGTCCGGGGTTGGTCGAGTTTCGCCGTGTAGATTCCAATGGCCACGATTCTCCAACCTCGAAGTTTTTATTTCTCGATATTCGTCGGTGCAATAAAGAATTAATTTTAACAAATTGTCTCTGCACTAAGTAGATTATCCAAACACATTACTTTCATTACAATAGTTCTGGGAAAGTATTTTATCGTCAAATGATTATACGAAATGTCTTTAGTCAACATTCACTCTATTCGGTAGAATTCCTTTGTGGTTCTCTTTTGTTTTCGTTCAAGTAGTAGTTTTCAAATTGACATCGAAGTATCTGATAGTCATGTATTTCTATCGGATATGCCTTTTTTTTCCAAACATATAGTTCTCCTTAACCTAACAACGATCAGTCTTTCCGTCGTCTACTTTGGCGATTATTGAAGGTAGATCGGCTCTAATGAAATGTTCTGCATCCAAAATCGTCGTTGGATAACAGCAACACATTTACCCACATCTCTTCCTGTTCGTTTTTCATCCATAATCCTAAAACGTTCCTTTTTTATTTTTTGGTGTCATAGTCGACAAGAATGAAACCTCACCGACAATAAATAATAAAGTCATTATTAATCACGATCAAAATTCACTTCACTGCCAACAATCAGAATGGTTTTAACTACAAACAATCAACTGTAATCATCTTAAAGTCCCTTTTCTTTTCACTTTATTTAGACAACAAAATTTAAAAAAAATTAGCTAGGTGATCGCAGGAGAGGATGCAACAATATATATAAAAAAAACGTGTTTTTCAATATGAAAATACTGAAGTTTTTTTTTCCTTATTTGAAGGGAGAGTCTTTTTCTATATTAATTTACTGAATTAATTAATTGGCGATGGAAGTACAATACTCATTTCCAGAAAAGTTGGGACAGTGCAAAATATATAGAAAAAACAAAAAGGGGTGATGTAACAAAACTTTCTCGCGAATACAAAATAGCAGATACGTTTATGAAATGACATAAATATACTTTGTGCACCAAAACATTTTGTATCGTGGCCGGGACGTTCATTTTGAATGGGGGTGTTGCAACACGTTCCAAAATAGTAGGGACATACGTTGTAGAAAGCGCCCTTAGTAGTGGAACCTTCCGAATTGTTCTGGAGTAATCTAGAATGATGACGTCGTACTACATTCCATATAAATAACAGTTGCCATCCGTCGTTTCAGGTAACTTATTCAGAACGATGGGTCGAGGCAAGCCAGTTAGCGAAGATCTTCGTGTTCGAATCATTCAAGAATTCACAAACAACGTTTCTCAGCGTGCAATAGCCAGAAGATTTAACCTGTCATCATCTACAGTACATAATATTATCAAGCGCTACCGAGATAGTGGTGAGATCACAGTTTGGAAAGGCCAAGGTAGAAAACCTATTCTGAATGCTCGAGGTCTTCGGATCCTCCGACGTCACTGCGTCACGCATAGGAATGCTGCGATTACCGACATAGCCACGTGGGCCCGCGATTTCTTCGGGAAGCCATTATCGTTCAATACTGTACGCCGGTGCATCCACAAATGCAAACTTCAGTTATACTGTGCACAACGGAAGCCATACATCAACAAACGACAGCAACTTCGCCGTCTGATATGGACTCGAGCCTATCGCAATTGGTCCCAAGCACGCTGGAAGAACATATTGTGGTCCGATGAATCAACCTTTACGATTGTTTACGGAAATAATGGACGCTGTACACTCCGGACCAAAGACGAAAAGGATATTCCCGCGTGCTACAGGCGTTCGGTACAGAAACCACCGTCTGTCATGGTCTGGGGCTGTATTAGTGGCCATGGAATGGGAGACTTGAACATCTGCAATGGCACTGTCAATGCTGAAGCGTATATACAGATCCTGGAGCAAGCTATGGTGCCATCTAAGAGGCGCCTGTTTGGACGACGTCAGTGTATATTTCAACAAGACAACGCCAGACCGCATGCAGCGCGCATAACTTCTGCATGGCTACTTTTGCAGCGCATTCGTATGATGGATTGGCCCCCTTGCAGCCCGGATCTGTCGCCTATAGAAAACGTTTCGCGTATTATTAAACGAAAACTACGACAGCGACGACCCCGGACAGTTGAACAGCTGAAAACCTATATCCAACGGGAATGGGACAGAATTCCGGTTACGGTGTTAGAAAGATTGGTGTCATCGATGCCCAGAAGATTACAGTGTGTCAAGAGGAGAGGTGACGCCACACCGTGGTAAACGCCGTGCTGTCCCAACTTTTTTGGGAGTGTGTTGCACGTGCCAAACAGGAAAACCACCTGTATCTTTCTTTAAGCATATTAGATATGTGATCCCATGCCTAATTTATCGTTTATGTATTATAATGCGTTGAAATAAACGGCTATACAATAATCCAAACAAATGTGTTGGAGTTCTTCTTATATGTCGCACTGTCCCGACTTTTTTGGAAATGAGTATTGTATTTTTAATTTAACTATGTTTTAAAACAGTCTTTTGTTAGGAAAGTAATGCAGTGTATGTATCTTGATAAGTGAAAAGAAATAATTACCTACATTATTGTTATTTGGATAATTCACATAACAGGAACATTTCAGTAGATTTAAAAAAATTATTTAGTGAATTAAATTTAGAAAACATTTTTTTTAAAAGACTTCCCCCCCCCCCCTTACAAGGAATAAAGCTTCAGTAAATGTTCAGATAACTCGATAAAAATGTTCTAAGAATTATAAAAAAATGATACATGTATAAATATTAAGGCTTCATTATAATGTCTTATGCTTTAACTCGGGGTTTTTTCCCTCTAGTTTTGAAGTTGCGTAAATTTGCCCGCCAACTAGCGAAGTCGTCACTGAATGAAAACACCTGAACTTACCTTCCATGAATGTATTTCGCATTCCTTTGGATTCATTATTTAAAATATGTCCGTCTAAAGTCTTCTTCTCCTCCCAAAATTTCTGCTTGCACTAACATTTCACACTCATATAGTACGAGATGAGGGATTCGCCATTTTGAAATCAGACCCAGTCCTCGGAAGTCGAACATCAAAACAATAGAGGCGTTCTCGGTCGCGAAAGAGAGAATTCTGGGAGTCACGATCGTTTCCGGTTGGCCCGACTTGGGCGCGATTTGGCGACCGGTCGAACTTCTTGCACACACCTTAAGTGTGGTTGGTAAGTGTGTTGTTAATGAATTCTTTTGTTATGAATGAATGTTGTTGTATGTGCTTTCCATTGGTTTTTTAAGAAAGTAGAGATATATTAGTATTAGCTTCACTTTTGTGTGTAAATTAAATTGAGATGTTAATTAAGTGAGTTTGTTGAGCGTGGAGAGGGTGAATTTGGAGTTCATATGTTATTTTATATCCTCGTTTGTTGTTGTGGTTGTGATTACGCTGCAAGGGGTTATACCTGCCGCCACATAAGTTGAACGACAGGATGACGTCATTTCTAACGCCAGCCAATAGACGTTAATGGGAAGTACATCGCTTAGCTTTTCCATGAAATTATCCGATTTCGTTTTCGAAGCATTGTTTTCGAATTTAAATTTAGTTTCTATTTTTGTTTTTTCTTTTAAATAGATAAATAAAATTAATAAATGAACTTATTAAATTAATAATGTAAAAGATGATGCAGGATAGTCGACTCGAAGACAATTTGTCTTATATTATGACTTTTAAAAGGCATTCCACGTTTCAACGATATCTCTACCATTACTATAGTAGAACAAATGCATCATGGGTAAAATCCGGACAAAGCATATCGATGAGATGACTTACTGCGCATCTCAAAAAGATCGTTCAACTTACGTGGAGGCTGCTATAAAATTACTTATTTAGGAGTAAATTTGGTTTTTCTACTGTATTTAGTCTAGTGCAAATTTTTTTAATGATAATGGATATGCAGTGAAACCTCCTTAAGCCGACCAGCAATGGTTTCATTTAATATTGGTTGTCGTCTGCATAAGTGGTCGTCTTAAAGAATTAGGGTTAGGGGGTTTAATATACAGTAAACGTAATTTATAAAGTTGCATTGTGTCAATTGTTTAACGTTATAAAGATGTAATCTGATTACATACAAAGGTTAAATTAGGTTTCATTTATTATTATTTTAGTGATTTGCATAATGGACTAAAGTTTCATTAATGAACTTGAATACAAATTTGCAATAATTTAGGCAGTAATGGGCTATTCAAAATAAACAATACGTGAAAACAAAATATACTATTACATAATACATGTAAAAAAACATAGCAATATAAGAAATCCCAATTATTGGATCAAAAATTTCCCCTATTCATTATTGAATAACTATAACATTGAAGTTTTCAGCTCAATATTTTACGTACTGTAACTTGTTGATAGTCTTTTTTCACCTCTCCTAACAATTGCAGCAAGTTTTGACATGGTCTTGTAGCAATAAACCACAAATTTTTCTTTTTGACATGGTGACAATAGGAGGCAAGAAATTGAAATACGATATGAAAAGTGAAAGTGATGTAAAGTGAGCCTAACACGTGCATTCTCAACTGCAATCACATGTTGGGTTCTTCCTAACAGTAAAAGCAGGGGAGTGAGTGAACGCTACTGATACACAAAGCAAAGAAACAGACTGAACAATGTTCCCCCTTTACAAAAATAATGTGCATACTCTTTAAGTTACGGAAGTGGCATTTTTAACGCTTCAATTCCAAGACTAACGACCACCCATTTCATGCATCAATCATCAATATTTTGCCATGTCTACTGGTCGGATAAAACACGGAACGTTGTTGATTTGGGCCAGAAATGGGTGGTCCTTGGCCGAGTAAACAGGTGGTCGGCTTAAAGAGGAAAAATGCATTTTAACTATGAGACATTAATTCCGTGCCAATAAAAAGTGGTCGAGTTAAGAGGGCAACGTGTTAAAGAGGTAGTCGAGAATAGAGGTTTCACTATACACCCATACCTCGTTATACGTAAGCTCGTTGTACGTACTTTTCGATTTACGTACTTTTCAATTTACGTACTTTTCAAATTATGGCACGAATTCGTTTTACGTACCCAATATTTCGTCACACGAGAATAAATACAGAGTAGAGTGGAAATACACTGATCTTCAACGCCAGCACTATGACCTCGTGAAGTACGTCGTCATTATTTCCACTCTAATAAATTAATTTAGGCTATATATTTTCGATTTTTGTTTCATGTGTATTATTATGTTTATGAAGAAATAAAAATAATAAACTAAAGACTATAAAAAATAAATACTAACTGTACTGTAATACTTCATAAAAAAACACTGAAACAGATTCAATTTACTTTGTGTATATTTTGTATCAAAATCATTGATGTGCATTGTCAAAGCGTTAACACGAAAATCATTGATGTGCATTATCAAAGCGTTATCACGGAAATTTATATTTTAAAAAGTAGGGTAGTGACCTCTGATGAGAGCTACATAATAAAACGTCTCACGTTTTTACATTGCCTCGACTTTCTACTGACCCTGAAAAGTACGTATTCGTTATATGGATATTCGAGTTACGTACCAAGATTTTAGCACCAATCAGTACGTATAACGAGGTATAGGTGTAGTTAAAAACGTAGCCAACGTTCGCTGCGAGTAAAAAACGAGGCTAACGAGAAAGAGAGGCTCCTGACCAAGAGAGGTCTGTAAACAACACCTCCTAGAAAGAAAACCTTACAACTGGAAAAGTCATGCATTGTTACATAAGTCGACCAAATTTAGGGATTCTTATTGGTAGAAATATGATCAACAATGGTCGAATTATGATGATATAACAATATATGACGTTTCAGTTGTGAGGCTATCTTTATATAATCTATCCAGCCGTGACCACCGAGAGAGAAGGCCTCTGCGATGAAACGTAATACATTGTTACATCATCATAGATAGTGCATTGTTATTCGTATTTCAACCAATATTAAGCCCTGAATTAGCACTATCTATGATGATGCAACAATGTATCAAATTTCAATGCGGAGGCCTTCTCTCTCGGTGGTCACGATCCAGCCTATGTTTGCTTGAAATCTGATGGCCGTTTCAATTGTTAGACATTGTTACAACAAAAATTAAACAATACATAACAATTAATATGTCCATCATATTTCGCGCAAACTAAGGCTGGATGGAATATAGGAGGTGTTGCTATTAACAATGTATTTGTTTCCATTGTTTCCATCTTGTATTTTAACAATCAGTGTTTTTTCCTTTGTTGGAAACAATGAAGTTTGGATAGAAACAGGCATGGAGCAGGACGAGTTAGCATATTATATATAAGATGATTGTTTTAAAAACAAATTATTTATTTTATATTTGTCTTTTATTCCTAATGTATTTAGGTCCATTATATTAATATTTTTGAATTTCGATTTTTTATTTTGAATAAAAGAGTTTCAGTATCATTTTCAGTTACAGGAATAGTTGAAGAGACTGACATCTAGCACAATACTGAGAGATTTACCATGTTATTTTAAGACCATAAACATCTTATAGGTTTTCCTGTAATTTATAAGTAAAGAACTATTTTCTTTTTTTTTTGCGAAATTTTAGGCTCTGTTAGTAGATAAGTACCCACAGTACCCCCGTAATCGCATGCGTGTATATGCGCCATTTGAGCAATTTCAAGTGGACTTGGTTGATCTAACCAGTCTGTCAAAACAGAACGATGGTTATAAATTTCTACTTACCTGTATCGATGTTTTCTCACGTTATGCGTGGGTCATTCTTCTAAAAACGAAGAGGGGACTCGAACTTCAGAAAGCATTTCAAAAAATTTTCACACTCGGCAGTGTTCCTGTGAAAGTGAACAGCGATAAAGGGAAAGAGTTTTTAAACAAACATGTTCAAGATTTTCTTAAAACACTCGACATCGATTTCTTTACCACAGAATCAGATTTGAGAGCTGTTACGATCGAACGATTCAACCGTACGTTATGGTTGAACTAACAGAGTTATTATACAGCAGCACTACAAACAAATCCAAGGTTGCAAGTCGGCGATCACGTACGTATTTTGAAAGTGAAAAACATATTTGATAAAGGCAATCTTCCAAACTGGACAGAGGAGGTGTTTGAGGTTTCAAAAATCATTTATAGAAAACCTGTTGTGTATAAAATTAAAGATTACGATGGCAGCGAGATCTCAGGTGTATTCTACGATCAGGAGTTACAAAAGGTGAAAAAACCTGAAGTTTTTAACATCGAACAGATTATTCGCTGGCGCACGAGGCGTGGTGTTCGCCGACCTCATTGAGGAACAAATCGATTTCAGCATTGTTTCACCAGTAGGAATTCCGACGCTGCGGTCATTCATAATCGAAGTTGAATTGGTGTTACAAGCCTATTTGAAAGATGTTCTCTTTTATCATAACACTTCTTTAGATCAAAACGTCATCATGAGTCTGCCTCTGAATGTCGGGATTCGCTTTAACACTCCCGAATTCTGTAAGGTGTTCAATGTTTCGCCAAATATTTTTTACGAGGACCATTTCTCTCTAACTCAAGATTACAACTTGCCTTTTAAGTGGGTGTCCGATTTTTCTGTTACGTTAAGGTATCCCAGGTCAGCAACTCTTTACCAAAAAATTGTTGAATTTAAGAGTACCAAACTGCAAAATAAGGTAGCCGCAATTGATTTTCTAAAAGATAGTTTTAGAACGGCGGGTATCGAGACAAAGATAGTTAATGATCTTGTATTGTTTACGGGGTCCTCAACACAGGTCATCGAAATCCCAGCCGCTGTCAACATTGGATTTATACCGGCCAGGTTTCTAAACATGAAATTGAACAACATTTATGCCCTTAAACGACACAGATGACGGATTTACCACTTGTGTTATTTTTCATCCACCTGACACTCCAGAACGGTGCATCATAAAAATTCCCGAAGGGTATTATGATAATTGTAGGGACGTTGTTGAGGCGCTCGTTAAGTTGATTCTATTGAAAGAACAGGCTTTTTACAAAATCAATCTCAACCTAACAAATGTTTTCATATCAAATGCACAGAAGGCCGCTATATTGGTTTTAGCGAGGGTTTATGTTACACATTGGGTTTACAAGCTGAACTTTCCGACCTCTAACTCGTTATCGGTGAGGGTTCAATCCCGATAGATCTTACACGTGGCATACATGGTTATTATCTGTATACAAATATCATACAGCCGCAGGTTGTGGGTAACACATACGCTCTGCTCCTATGAATCATACCCGTTTCACACGCCAGACGAGAAGTGATTTATCAGAATTTTCATTCACCCGACTACTATCCCTTAAGTAAAAACGTCATTGACACGATTGAAATCGCGGTTCATTCAGACCACGGGGATGTGCTCACGTTTTTAACAGGCAAAACTATAGTGAAATTACATTTTCGTAAGAAACAATTGTAGTGCGAGGTTGATTTCTTTTTTCTCTCCTACTCGATTTTTTCAAGATGCATATCCCCTATCAGCCGAGCCAAGAAGTAATATCGCGTTACTATTTAAACCAGAGAGGGAATGGCTTACCTGTGTTTAGAGGGTCAGTTTACCAGAGAGGCAATGGGATTGGTTCAGTATTTTCAAATCTGTTTCTCTTGGCAACACCTTTACTCAAATCCGTGGGTAGGATTCTCGGACGACATGCCCTAAAGGGCGGTGTTTCCGTTTTTATTGATGTGATATATGGTCAAAATTTTAAACAGTCGCTGTCATCACGAATGAAAGAAGCCGGAGGTAATGCACTGCAGGAAATGGGTGCTAGAGTTCAGAGAGGTAGAGGCCATGTTAAAAGACGAAATTCAGCATTTCCTACTCATTCACATGTAAAAAGACCCAGAGGCAGCAGCGTGGAGACCTTTCTAAAGAGTAAATACAGACAAAGAAGTCGAGTACAGCGTTCAAAAAAGCTGAAAAACGTGCAGAAGAAACAGACGAATTAGAGAAAGAAACAGGAGAAGTCAACAAAAAGACCAACAAAATCACGTTCTAAGGCGATTTTAAACATACGTCCTTTATCCTCGGTTTTCGCCTAATCCATGATACATCAGCTGAGCACGGAATGTCTCAACAGCGATCTCGACATTTTTTATATACCTCACACGGGCGGCCAACAGGAAAAACGACACGTCACAGGATACCAGCCAACAGCCATCATCAGCCAAGACGGACCTATTGAATTCTTCGTACCTTGTTTGGCGGATTTTTACACGGATCTCGATCAAAGTACATTAAGTTTAGAAGTCGTTATCAACAAAGGGGATGGCCCGTTATCAGCTGGTGATATAACAGGACCTGTGAACCTTTTCTTACAATCGCTATTCTCACAAGTCGATTGCTATCTAGGTTATACGTTAGTTAGTCATAGTAATAACTTATATCCATACAGACCTTATTTTGAAACTCTTTTGAACTATGGGCAGACTTCTAAACAAAGTCAACTCACAACAGCAGGGTTTTGTAAAGACACTAGCGGTAAAATGGACAATGCTGACGATGCAAACAATGGGTTTAAGTGACGTAAAAGACTCGCACGAAACGGCGTTTACTACATGGAAGGCCCACTCCATTTAGACATCTTTCGGCAGGGTCGATTGCTACTAAACTCTACGGATTTTCGTCTGAGGCTTTACAGAATTAAACCCTCCTTTGCTCTGATGTCTGATGTAGCTAATATCAATTATCAGATTACAATCCGAAAAGCAACGCTGAATGTTGAGAGAGTTAAAGTTAACACGGCCACGTTATTAGCACATGCAAAGAGTCTACAAACCACTAATGCGTTTTACCCTATCGGACGGATTGAAATGAGGTTCGTGAGTATTGCTACGGGAACTAGAAATCACATCATACAGAACCTAATTACTGGTCAGATTCCCTCCTGGTTGATTTTTGCATTTACGTTGAGTGAAGCCCAGAATGGTTCTTTTACTTCGAATCCATTCAACTTTCAACATTTCATTCTATCTTTCTTCTCCCTCTGATTGGATACTCATGGAATACCTCTAAACCCTCTCACGCCGAATTTTTTCTCTGGGTCATACTAGAGAGAGTTTGTTCATTCCATGAAAGCACTTGGGATTTGGAAAGAAGACAGAGATGTTGACATCAGTCAGTTCGATTACGATTCTGGTTACACGTTTCTGGCCTTTGATCTTTCGGGGGACAGGAATTATTATACAGATAGATATAACCTTATACGTAACGGCACGTTCAGCGTTGAAGTTCAGTTTTCCGAACCTTTAGCTAATTCGGTGAATCTGATTGCTTATTGTCAATATCAGAATCTCCTGGAAATCAATAAAGACAGAACCATGAGCTTCGATTTCACAAATTAAGGTCGATGGATACGCAAGAACTATAGAGGGCTCTTGAGAGAGATCCATTCACATGTACTATGGCAAGAGGTGTTTTCCCGGCGGATTTGGTGCTTCAACTCAAACCTCTGCATCCGGCTTTACTCATTGCTAATACGGATGATTCCAGCAAGCCAGGCTCGCATTGGGTGGCTTTTTTTATACCGTTTTGCAAACAACTATACATCTTAAATTCTTTCGGAATGTTTCCTCAACCGCAATTCCACCCGTTCATGCTTATGCACGCGGAAAAATGGATCTACAACACGAGAATTGTGCAACATCAGACGTCTGACACATACGGTCATCACTGTCTACATTACCAGAAACTAGCAGCCAGGAGTTTTTCTACGGCAGACATCTTGAACAACACTTATACAAATGAACTGCTTTTGAACGACTTACTCGTGAAATGTGAAATCATCCAAGACGAATATACTAACAACTCTGAATTTAATATCTGCCAAAAGGCCAAATGGAACCAATGTT
>JAHWFO010007430.1:51780-110664 GCA_023313115.1 Rhysida immarginata
GGCCTTTTGGCAGATATTAAATTCAGAGTTGTTAGTATATTCGTCTTAGATGATTTCACAGGTCACCAGTAAGTCATTCAAAAGCAGTTCATTTGTAAAAGTGTTGTTCAAGATGTCGTAGAAAAACCCCTGGCTGCTAGTAGAATAACCCCTGCTGCAAGCTGCCGTAGAATAACCCCTGGCTGCTAGTTTCAGGTAATGTAGACAGTGATGACCGCATGTGTCAGACATCTGATGTTGCACAATTCTCGTGTTGTAGATCCATTTTTCCGCGTGCATTAGCATGAACAGGTAGAATTGCGGTTGAGGAAACATTCCGAAAGAATCAAAGAAGTATGCTTGTTTGCAGGACGGTATAAAAAAAGCCACCCAATGCGAGCCTGGCTTGCTGGATTCATCCGTATTAGCAATGAGTAAAGCCGGATGCAGAGGTTTGAGTTGAAGCACCATATCCGCCGGGAAAACACCTCTTGCCATAGTACATGTGAATGGATCTCTCTCAAGAGCCCTCCATAGTTCTTGCGTATCCATCGACCTTAATTTGTGAAATCGAAGCTCACGGTTCTGTCTTTATTGATTTCCAGGAGATTCTGATATTGACAATAAGCAATGAGATTCACCGAATTAGCTAAAGGTTCGGAAAACTGAACTTCAACGCTTAACGTGCCGTTACGTATAAGGTTATATCTATCTGTATAATAATTCCTGTCCCCCGAAAGATCAAAGGCCAGAAACATGTAACCAGAACCGTAATCAAACTGACTGATGTCAACATCTCTGTCGTCTTTCCAAATCCCAAGTGCTTTCATGGAATGAACAAACTCTCTCAAGTATGACCCAGAGGAAAAATTCGGCGTCAGAGGGTTTAGAGGTATTGCATGAGTATCCAATGAGAGGGAGAAGAAAGATAGATTGAAATGTTGAAAGTTGAATGGATTCGAAGTAAAAGAACCATTCTGGGCTTCACTCAACGTAAATGCAAAAAACAACCAGGAGGGAATCTGACCAGTAATTAGGTTCTGTATAACGTGATTTCTAGTTCCCGTAGCAATACTCACGGACCTCATTTCAACCCGTCCGATAGGGTAATACGCGTTAGTGGTTTGTAGAGTCTATGCATGTGCTAATAACTTTAACTCTCTCAACATTCAGCGTTGCTTTTCGGATTGTAATCTGATTATTGGGATTAGCTACATCAGACATCAGAGCAAAGGAGGGTTTACTTCTGTAAAGCCTCAGACGAAAATCCGTAGAATTTAGTAGCAATCGACCCTGCCGAAAGATGTCTAAATGGAGCGGGCCTTCCATGTAGTAAACGCCGTTTCGTGCGAGTCTTTTACGTAACTTAAACCCATTGTTTGCATCGTCAGCATTGTCCATTTTACCGCTCGTGTCTTTACAATACCTTGCTGTTGTGAGTTGACTTTGTTTAGAAGTCTGCCCATAGTTCAAAAGAGTTTCAAAATAAGCTCTGTATGGATATAAGTTATTACTATGACTAACTAACGTATCACCTAGATAGCAATCGACTTGTGAGAATAGTGAATGTAAGAAAAGTTCACAGGTCCTGTTTTATCACCAGCTGGTAACGGTCTATCCCCTTTGTTGATAACGACTTCTAAACTTAATGTACTTTGATCGAGATCCGTGTAAAAATCCGCCAAACAAGGTACGAAGAATTCAATAGGTCCGTCTTGGCTGATGACGGCTGTTGGCTGGTACCTTGCGACGTGTCGTTTTTCCTGTTGGCCGCTCGTGTGAGGTATTGAAAAAATGTCGAGATCGCTGTTGAGACATTCCGTGCTCAGCTGATGTATCACTGATGCCATGATTACGTATGTATTAGGCGAAAACCGAGGATAAAGGACATATGTTTAAAATCGCCTTAGAACGTGATTTTGTTGGTCTTTTTGTTGACTTCTTCTGTTTCTTTCTCTTTTTCGTCTGTTTCTTCTGCACGTTTTTCAGCTTTTTTGAACGCTGTACTCGACTTCTTTGTCTGTTCTCACTCTTCAGAAAGGTCTCCACGCTGCTGCCTCTGGGTCTTTTTACATGTGAATGAGTAGGAAATGCTGAATTTCGTCTTTTAACATGGCCTCTACCTCTCTGAACTGTAGCACCCATTTCCTGCAGTGCATTACCTCCGGCTTCTTTCATTCGTGATGACAGCGACTGTTTGGAATTTTGACCATGTATCACATCATTAAAAACGGAAACACCGGCCTTTAGGGCATGTCGTCCAAGAATCTTACCCATGGATTTGAGTAAAGGTGTTGCCAAGCGAAACAGATTTGCAAATACTGAACCAATCCCATTGCCTCTCTGGTAAACCGACCTTTTAAACACAGGTAAGCCATTCCCTCTCTGGTTTAAATAGTAACGCGATATTACTTCTTGGCTCGGCTGATAGGGGATATGCATCTTGAAGTAATCGAGTAGGAGAGAAAAAAGTAATCAACCTCGCACTACAATTGTTTCTTACGAAAATGTAATTTCACTATGGTTTTGCCTGTTAAAAACGCGAGAAAATCCCCGTGGCCTTAATGAACCGCGATTTCAATCGTGTCAATGACGTTTTTACTTAAGGGATAGTAGTCGGGTGAATGAAAAGACTGATAAATCACTTCTCGTCTGGCGTGTGAAACGGGTATGATTCGTAGGAGTGGAGCGTATGTGTTACCCACAACCTGCGGCTGTATTATGTCTGTATACAGATAATAACCATGTATGCCACGTGTAAGATCTATCGGGATTGAACCGTCACCGATAACGAGTTCCGGATTGGAAAGTTCAGCTTGTAAACCCAATGTGTAACATAAACCCTCGCTAAAACGAATATAGCGATCTTCTGTCCATTTGAAATGAAAACATTTGTTAGGTGTGAGATTGATTTTGTAAAAAGCCTGTTTTTTCAACGGAATCAACCTAACGAGCACCTCAACAACGTCCCTACGATTTTCATAATACCCTTCGGAAATTTTTAAGATGCACCGTTCTGGAGTGTCAGGTGGATCAAAAATAACACAACTGATAAATCCGTCATCTATGTCGTTTAAGGGCATAGTAATAGGCGTTTTCAATTTCTTCTTCAGAAACCTGGCTGGTATAAATCCAATGTTGACAGCAGCTGGGAATTCGATGAACTGTGTTGAGGACCCTGTAAACAATACAAGATCATTAACTATCTTTGTCTTGATACCCGCTGTTCTAAAACTATCTTTTAGAAAATCAATTGCGGCTACCTTATTTTGCAGTTTGGTATTCTTAAATTCAACAATTTTTTGGTAAAGAGTTGCCGACCTGGGATACCTTAATGTAACAGAAAAATCGGACACCCACTTAAACGGCAGGTTGTAATCCAGAGTTAGAGAGAAATGGTCCTCGTAAAAAATATTTTGCGAAACATTGAACACCTTACAGAATTCGGGAGTGTTAAAGCGAATCCCGACATTCAGAGGCAGACTCCTGATGACGTTTTGATCTAAAGAAGTGTTATGGTAAAAGAGAACATCCTTCAAATAGGCTTGTAACACCAATTCAACTTCGATTATGAAAGACTGGAGCGTCGGAATTCTTACTGGTGAAACAATGCTGAAATCGATTTGTTCCTCAATGAGGTCGGCCTTGAAACCTATTTCGAAAGTGTTGTTTACAGTCGTAATGTTCTTGAAGAGGGCTGGGAAATGTGTTTCCGATAAACCAACCTCCCATCGCCCCTGGAAACGTAGCGTCATCGGCAGTCTTGTGATAAAATGAGCTGTTGTATTGGAATGAATTTGTTCACTCGTAGCTGTGTTTGATGGTAGCGTAACATAAAAATCCGTGTCTTCATACATGATGGCTGTACTCGGACCCAATCACCTCTTGTCAAGCATTTAAAAGATCTATCTCTCGCACACAACTGTTCATGCTGGCCGGGTAACCTTGCCATTTCACAAAAGCTTCGCTAACACCACGCCTCGTGCGCCAGCGATTAATCTGTTCGATGTTAAAAACTTCAGGTTTTATCACCTTTTGTAACTCCTGATCGTAGAATACAGCTGAGATTTCGCTGCCATCGTAATCTTTAATTTTATACACAACAGGTTTTCTATAAATGATTTTTGAAACCTCAAACACCTCCTCTGTCCAGTTTGGAAGATAGCCTTTATCAAATATATTTTTCACTTTCGAAATACGTATATGATCGCCGACTTGCAACCTTGGATTTGTTTGTGGTGCTGCTGTATAATAACTCTGTTGTTTCAACCATAGAACTGGGGCATTTCGTTCTTTGATATCAGCTGGCGCCATACCCAAGGCTTTGTGATTGCGATGGTTGTAGCTTAACACGAGATCAGGTAAGACGTCGATGTATCTGTGTTTGTTGGTAAATGTAAAAAACTTAAACATCCTCGTTTTTAACGTACGGTTGAATCGTTGGATCGTAACAGCTTTCAAATCTGATTCTGTGGTGAAGAAATCGATGTCGAGTGCTTTAAAATAATTTTGAACATGTTTGTTTAAAAACTCTTTCCCTTTATCGATGTTCACTTTTACAGGAACACTGCCGAGTGTGAAAATTTTTTGAAATGCTTTCTGAAGTTCGAGTCCCCTCTTCGTTTTTAGAGGAATGACCCATGCATAAGGTGAGAAAACATCGATACAGGTAAGTAGAAATTTATAACCAAATTGCTCAAATGGCGCATATACACGCATGCGATTATGGGGGTAATGATGACGCACCGGTTTATGTAGCGTATAAGCTCTCACGCCCCTTAACTATTCACGTGTCTCTTTTTCAGGATGATTTGTTTGTTTAGCTAAACCTTTCACACTACCAAAACCTGCCGCATAAGCATGGTTAGAAATGCATCCTCCATGACCAAAATTTAAATTAAATTATGTAAAGAACCCATCTGTATTTATTTGAAACAGCAGTCGTAGAAGAAACTGTAAAAGAGTTCGGAAAAAATTTGGTTACCCGAGAAACAATAGTGAATTAGTAATTAGGTAATCCGTTGAGGGGCCAGTACTCGACCTGCTAGCCGGATTCATGGGTATATAAGCGAATCAACAGGTGTTCACTTGTAAGTCAGAATCACCTAAGTGGATTTTGCTGAGAGCATCAGGACCCCTCTAATCTTCCACCCTGGTGCTAGTGCTTAGCAGGGGATTAAAAAATTAATTTTATTTCAGCCCCCACCCAAATAAAAAATCAACACCCAAATAAAAGACCAACGCCCAATTTAAAAGGCCAACGCCCAATTAAAAAAGCCAACACCCAATAAAAAGACCAACGCCCAAATAAAGACCAAGTAAAGGCCAACACCCAAATAAAAGACCAGCGCCCAAAAAAAAAGACCAACACCCAAAAACAGGGTGGGAGATGGTGGGCTCTGCGTGTGTGTGTGTGTGTGTGTGTGTGTGTGTGGCTCCTTCACCAGGCGAATTGAACGCCTGTGACGTCAGGAAGAGGGGTAGGGGTGGTGGGGGGTCACGTGGTGCGAATGCTGCACACTGATTGGCTGGAATAGGCCAAGCCCACCTCATTAATATGCGACTACTCTAGGTACTTATCTATTTCTGTTATTTTAGGGGGGTGGTCAATTTAAATCTTTTTTAGAGTTCCGTACGTCCAAATGAAAAAGGAACCTCTATAAGATCACCACTTTGTTTGTCTGTCTGTCCGTCTGTCACACCCAATTTACTCCTAATTTTCTGGATCAAGAAAGTTGAAATTTTTTACACATATGAATTATTGTGACCAAAACAAGGACGTTTAACGTTCATAAATGAAGTTTGATTATGGGGATCACTTTTGGGGCCAAATTTGATTATTAAAAAAAAAGTTTTGCGGCATATCAAATAAAATGACTGGTTGTGAGAGTCTCAAATAGAATTTTTCTCATAATTATAAACCAACTTTACTTATAGATTACAGGAAAACCTATAAGAAGTCTATGGTCTTAAAATAACATGGTTAATCTCTCAATATTGTGCTACTGGTCTACATTTTCAGATATAACTGAAACTGAAACTGACCCTGTTTTGTTCAAAATAAAAATTAAAAACTAAAAATAGGAATATAATGAACGAAAATACAAGTTAAAAAGACAAATAGAAATTAAATGTTAGTTTCAAGAATTATAACAATGAACATAAAATGATGATGCAATGACAGAAAATTCGTTTCCAAGAATAATTAACAATGAACAGGAAATGGATATAATAGACGATGTAGATAGGGCAGTCTCTCACGATGAGGCAAAGGAGATACACGTGTCTTCCTTCAGCTTCCTAACAAGCGTTCAGACGATTGGGAAAAGTGGCTGGAGAACGCATTCGAACCTCGGCTGGCGAATCCAGGCTATAGAAACCATAACAGTCTTCTGTATATACCCGAAACAATTACATGTGTTTAACTGAAGCAAATCAACATCCTTCTTGAGGTTGTTCTGCTGACCTATAACTATAATTATCCCGGGCAACGCAGGGTAGATTAGCTAGTAATCTTACATATAAAATGCTAACTCCTCCTGCTCCTTGTAAGTTTCCATACTGGCCGAGCAACAATCTAACCTTCAGTGTTTTCAACAAAAAAAAAACTCAATACAAGATGGAAACAATAAAAGTGACATTGTTAATAGACCTATCTTGTCCAGATGACTTTTTAGTGCCGGATCTGAGGCTAACGAGAGACAGGCTAGGGCACTCAAAAATCACATGATCATCGGGGTCCGGCCAACAATTCATCTTTCACTGTCTCAATCTTGGATTTTAAAAATCAGTATTTTTTCGATTGTTGGATCCAATTGAAGTATATTAAAGATAGACTTAGAAGCAATTGTTGTTACTTGAAAGAAATTGGGAAGCTCCATTCCCAGAACTACGATGGCCGAATGTGAGTGAAGATGATGCAAAACAAATGGCTAAACATGAGAGTAGCTGATTAATAATTTTTTCACACGCCGATCATAAAGTGATAAATTTATCTTTTAGTGTACTTTACATTTGAAGTATTTTAATATATTTTATAAACATTTTTTCGATCATGCTTTCAAATTCACAATTTCGTCTCGATCGTCATTCCGTTATGTATTTTCATTTTAGTTAAGTATTTTTGATTTATGCTTGTGGAAAATGATTCCTGATTCTTTTTCGTGCCTGGTTGTACAGTTCTACGCAGAACAAATTTCAGGAATGGTTTTAAATTAATTATTCTTCGCTCCGTAGATTTTCAAAAACAAAGCGCCACACAGCTAAATACTCAACGGCTCACTTCTTCCAGAATGGTACAATTTATTTCTTTTTTGCCGCTGTTAACAAAAGGATTCGAAGTCTATTTTTAATATACTTCCTTGCAAAGAGCCTGTCTTTCCAATTCCGCCTATAGAGAAAGCCTGCTCACGGAAAAATCAAACATTGTTACGCCATCTTTGGTAAGGACAATTTCGGGCTTTGTATAGGATACAAGTTAAGAGGAAAAAGGTTTTATCAAACCAAGCTTTTATAAGGTTATATTTAGTGGCAACAATATTGTTTAATTTTGCAACAATAAACAATAGATACATTTACTCTCGCCATAACGAAATGTCCAATTGTTACAACAATCAATTCGTAGTAATGAGTTAGTACAATTAGAATACGAACCAATGAACCGATTTGAAAATTTTTTTCTTTATCATAAATCGATTCTGCATAAGTCTGTCAAATTGCAGCTCCCTAGCTTGTCGGAAAGTTGGTTTAATATTGATTACAAAATTTGACCTAAACAAACTAACACAGCAAAGTTAATAAAAGCTTATAAAATATGATTAACAATACCCTACCGCAGATGACGTAACAATGTATGACGTTTTCGCGCTCAGCCTTTGAGTACAGAGGGTTTTGATCTTTCTCGTTAACCTCGTTTTTTACTCGCAGCGGACGTTGGCTACAATTTCAACTGCAGTGAAAGCTCCATTCTCGACCACCTGTTTAATACGACGCCCTCTTAAATTGACCACTTTTCCTTGGCACGGAATTAATGTCTCATAGGTGTAATGCATTTTTTTCCCTCTTTAACCCGACCACCTCTTTACTCGGCCAAAGACCACCTATTTCAGGCAACAATCATTAACATTCCCTGTTTAAACGCACCAGTAGACATGGCAAAATATTGATGATTGGTTCCTGAAATGGGTGGTTGTTGATCTTGAGATTGAAACGTTAATAATGCTGCTTCCTGTAACTTAAAGAGTATGTACATTTTTTGTTAAGGGGGAACATTGTTCCGTCTGTTTCTTTGCTTTGTGTATCAATGGCATTCACTCACTCCCCTGCTTTATCTTACTGTTAGGAAGAGCCCAATATATGATTACAGTTGAGAGTGCACGTGTTTGGCTCACTTTATATCACTTTCACTTTTCACACCATATTTCAATTTCTTGCCCCCTATTGTCACCGTGCAAACAGAAAAATTTGCTACAAGACTATGTCAAAACTTGCTGCAATTGTTAGAAGAGCAAAAAAAATAATTTCAACAACTTACATTACATAAAATATTCAGCTGAAAATAAACTTCAATGTTAGTTTTTCAGTAAAGAATAGAGGAAATTTTGATCCAATAATTGAGATTACTTTTATTGCTATGTAATTAAACATATATTATGTATTAGTATTTTTTTCACATACTGTTTTGTTTTTTTTTTTTTGAACAGCCACATTACCACATAAAGTTTTGAAAATTTTTATTCAAATTTATTAATAAAACATTAGTCTATGATGGAAATCACTAAAATAATAAATGAACAAAAAGTAAACTTTGCATGTTATCAGATTATATCCTTATAATATTAAACAACTGAAACAATGAAACTTTATAAATTACGCTTACTCTATATTAAATCCCCCAATTCTTTAAGAGGACCATTTTTCCAGACAACTACTTTGAAGAAAACCATTGCCAATCAGCTTAAGGTTTCACTCCATGTTTATTATCATTAAAAAATTTCGCACTAGACTAAATACAGTAGAAAAATCAAATTAAACAAGTGTAATTAATCCGGGCAACGCCGGGTACCTCTGCTAGTCTCTTCTACATATACCGGCTTAACCGGAAAACCCCAGAAAACCGGAAAACCCCAGAAAATGGGGAAGGGGGGGGGGGTCGTAGGGGGCTGACTCTTGGCGATAGAGCAGGTCCTTTATTGATAATCCTGCCCTGAAAATTTAGATAAAGAAATGAACATACGCCAGAGTTTTAGTACATAGATTATAAATAGGTAATTTTAGTTTTTCTAAATTATTACATTAAATTTGGTTTCTATTAAAATTTTAATAAAAACTAGTGCAAAGCTGTGGTACTGCATTGCCAGAACGATGTTAATTAATTAAATAATCATTACTGTATTCGCTAAGTCAGTCGTTCTATCGTCACTTTTTCCATTTTATTGATTTTGCCTTCAAACTCTGAGAGAGTATCAAAAATAGGTTATAATTTTAACAGGCCTATGTGTCTTATCTCTACGAGAACAGGGTCAAAATGACGTTCAAATCAGTTTGATCAAAGGACCAAATTATAATATAATGAACAATACTTTTCGCCATTAATGTATGTAAAAAATCAATAGTGTAAATTATTTTATATAGTTTAACACGATTGATTTTTTTATCTAATCATTCTTCTGCTTTTGTATATTAATGTTTTTATAAATTTTTTTGTTTTAATACATAGTAATCGTCCAAAATATCCCCAAAACGGTCTGCCGAGAAAATTACAGCAATAAGAGAAATAAAAACGCCAAATAAGCAGAAAGAAACGAGCCCAACACTCCAGTTTCACTGAAAACATAGGTATACATTTAAAAGCTGTAGGTTTTCTATTGATTAGGTCAATTACTGTGAAATCGAAAGTAATAAATTTGTAACATTGTGAAATTATATTATCAGTGACTTTTTTACATTTATGAGAGTCCTGTCAAGGACGATTTTTCAAAACAAAATTGCATATACAGTTTCCACTGTTTGATGGCAAATCTCGTATGATGGGCTTTCGAATAAGTTAAACTAGGGAAGAAAGCAAGTAACATAGTAACATTATTTATCGGATGCTCGAATTGGTACGCAAGCTTTGACAGACGCGAGTTGAAGCGATCCGTAATAACTCGAACTAGGGAAGAAAGCCAAACATTCGAGTGTTCGTGGCAGAAATAGGAACCCTGAGAGGCGTGTTAGGTATTACCTTACTACATATTCTTATCTCAGGGAATAAGGTGAAACAGTGCGGTCGAGCGTGTTAGTGGCAGAAATAAGAAACCTGAGAGGCGTGGTAGTGTACATTACTACATAGACTAAACAGCAGCGCAATAAATATTTAGGCGTTGAGCCGCTATTTCACGGCACAGAGTTCTCTTAACATTAGCTTGGTCACGTGATGATACAAACAGGTGATAGTAGGCAGTATTTTTTCCATACCATTGGCAATGTAAGATACCAAGGGGCCGACCTAAAAATAGTTTGGTAGAAAACATGGAAAATCTGAGTTCGTGTCGCTTGGTTACACGAGCCTGATAGCGGAAGATCACGATCGCTGGAGATCCTCCATAGGGCTCCTGTTCCCCTGACTTTAAATGATAAGCAATTTCGAAAACTTACTAAGAACATATTCTTCAGTAATTTTTTTATTATTGGCCGTGGGGTCAAATACCGATTCTATTATAGACGATATTTCTTAAATAAAATCGAATTTTTAGATTCGCCGTCTGTTGCATCCGTCATACGACGGAATTTTCAGAGATACGAGATAACAAGGCCAAGAAGGCAAAAAATTTATACGACCAGATGTGTGCTAGCAACAATTCAGCATTTATTGTCTCCATCTTGGATATTAACATTCGGTGTATTTCCTTTTGTTGAAAACAATGAAGGTTGGATTGTTGCTAGCACCAAGTTGGTCAGGTGACTTTTTCAATCCCAGGCCTTGTTGTCGCGTTGGCCTCGAAGGGCTTTAATACTAATTTGTTTTTTTTATTAAAAAGTTAAAATCGTAATATTTTTTACAAAAACAAAAACGCCACTAGATGGCGATAGCGGCACTGCAGGAAAAATAAAGCTATCTAAATTTTTTTTCCACGCGTGCAGTATAGACATCATTTTCATTTTTTTCTGTCGTAGTAAGGCTTATCTTGCTTGTTTATGTTGGATAGTAGTGGGGAGATGTCGTGAAGATGAGTAGTACATAGATATGAAAACTGAAGTGTTTTTGAGAAGAAAATAGAATAATTAAGCCAGAGAGCTCCGCCTGTTTACCCGAATTCTACTCTCCTGATTATATTTTAGATCGTCCAGGGGGTGGGCACTGTGAATGCCATTAATTCAATTCTTAAGCGAATATAAATCACCAAAATGCCTTCCGGAAAGTGCCGTCGAATGCATTAAGTATGTTATCAGTGCACACAAAAGGATTATTATAGCAGGAGACTTCAGTATTAATTTTAGGAAGAAATCAAAAACGAATATCAAACTTATGTGCCAAATTTCAACTTTATCGGTCTAGGAAATTAGAAGTAAATTGGCTGTGATTGACGGACAGGCAGACAGATAGACAAAAGAGTGATCCTATAAGGGTTCCGTGTTTTATTCGGATGTACGGAATCCTGAAAATTATTTTATGCTCAAATATTGGGCATTACTGTGCCCAGACGCAGAGTTTGCAATAGAAGATTGTCGTCATATGCCAGATCTCCTACCAATTTGCATAGGAAGGCACTCAAAGGTGTGCAGCCTATCTGATCCACACCTATGAATCGTCACTGGCCTTCATTCAATCGAGTGGTTCTTTATGTGCATACGCTGCTGCCAGCTGGAGCATTACTTCACAAAGTATATGATACTCTGGTCTTTTCATTAAGATGGGTCAAAACACATTTAGTTGGTGCTCAAAGAAAGAATATCTTGTCACCCTCAGCAATAGTGAGGCCGAAGTGATTGCTTTATCTAAGTGCATGCAGTCGTTCCGATTGTTATGGGACCTGATTATGCATCAAACGGCTATATAAATAATAAGGTTTCAGAACAATTACCTTTCCAATGACTATATAAATGGATTCAACCTGTGCCATCGCATGTCTGAGTGCATTGGGACACAAAAGTAGAATTAGGCACATAATAACATTACAAAATTTTATCTCGCGCGAAATCGATCTCCAAAAAGTAGTATCTATTTAGCCGAACTTGTTAATTCTTTTTGTGCGCATAACATTAGGCCGGATGATAGGGTATCTAATCGTCCAGATGTATTTTTATACATCAATCTGTTTTTTTATAATGCTTACTTAATGACTGAAAAGTTTCGGCATGAAATTTCTAAATTGATTTACAATAAACTAATAAACGTATAGCAGTAAACTAATTTTCAAATGTATACCAATAAACTAATAAACATACTTATTTTGTGTAAGTTAGTGTGCGCACACAACTTTAAGTTGTAAAAATATTGTATGCACGATTTATTCATTCACTGCAACTTAATTATAGTTGCTTATATATTTGTGTATTTATATCAAACAAGTAAGTCCAGTAAACATAGAGATCCCACCAGATTATTTGCTTAAGTAATTTATTTTATTCTGCACCTAAGCTAATTAAAGGGGGGGGGGTTCAGAAAATTGGAATTTATGGCCAATGATAAAAGTATTGCTATTTCATTAAATCACATGGTCGATGGAAAAAAGTTTATTTTTCTAGTATGTTATTTTTTATTGATAAATTGCATTTTGGTTTAAGTTTAAGTAAAATTCATTGTTGTGATCCATGGACCATTTTATTATAAATTTTATTAGCTGGCGTGATGCAAGCTCTTGCCCATGTGGCGATGTCCATCACAACTAATCTCGTTTACAAAAAGATATACTGCCTGATTATTGATAATTTTTTTCCTAATTAATATTATTGTTATTTTCAGATCATTCTTCAATTCTCTTGCTTCTGCCATCTCACTTCTCCTGTCCAGCCATAGTGCCCACTCACTTACCAGTGATTTTTCTCCTTGCTCCTTCCTTGATTGTACCTCAGTAATTCCAATTATCATATTGCTGATGTGGTCCCATTTCATGAGTATCAATGTTTATTCCGATCCATCTCTCATTTTTTCGCAGACTAGACATGCCAGGGCTGTATCACTACTCCACTGAGAAAATCATTGTTTTCGTCCGTAACTATTCATTTTTAACTCATTGCTATATACATTTGTATATAAATCCATTGTCCAAGCAATAATTCTTGTCTTCATCACTACTGAATAATTCTCGTGCGAGACACTGTAATAATACACTGAAAGTAATTAAATTAATAAATTTTTAACTTTCTAAAAATGTTAATCATGGGACACGATTTGTATTATAGTTTCTTTTTACTGTTATTAATAAAATTTTTGAAAATTTACTATGCAAAGTGTTTGCTGACTCATTAATAGTCAAATAAACCCATTAACACCCGCCTCATCACATAGTATCTTGGCATTGAAAGTTTCCAAGATATTGTAATGGTTTAATTAAACTAGGTACTTTCGAACCAAATTCGACAATAATCATTTTACATTATATTCATTCATGAGACGTCATTCCAATTTTTCATACATTACATGCCATATACGAGGAAGTTTTGATTATTATACATTTACCGGTACATTATTTCACTAGCTGTGCCCAAGTCTTCTTACTCGTGAGATTTTTTTAACTTTTAAAAAGCTTCTTTGTAAACATTGTAAGAAGCAGAATGTTTGGGAAAAGAACAAAGAGCTGGTTTGATTCAATAAACGAGGGAGAGCTGGCCTTGCGAAATGTAACTGACACTCAAGTCCACATCTGCAACACGCAGCGTCTGGCTTTGTGCTTTGTTTATTGTCAATGCATAAAATATGCTCACCGGGAATTAAATAGGTTTAAAGCGAAATGAGAACTTGTTAGGAATAAGTGAGATTCCCCGTATAAAAACTAGCTCGTTTGCGCCACTTCCCGTCAAAATTTCCGCTTGTATGATATTACGTTGGAGATTAGTAACTTTAAGCATCGTACTATTGCACAATTACGGTGGGCTTAAATTTCGCAACAGAATTCTAGGGACACATTTTTCAAATTAATTTTACGTGATGGAACGCCAGGTGCGCTAAGAGAGTGTAAAGATTAGCCTGGATAATTGGTAGAGTCATCTTGGTCTATGACTCTGTTAATAGAGATATACGCTACATTTTCTCCCTCAGCATGAGTACATTATAGTGACGAATGTTTCCCTGTCCCACCAGGTGCATCCAAAAACAGAATTTCTCCAGAATTAGTTAACATTCTGACTAATGCGTTCGAATGCTGTGAGCTGTTCTTCCGTCAGATTTCGGATGCTGCTTTGAAAGGTTTCCGCAAGTTCTGCTGGATTATAACTTACTTCCGCTGCGTTCACCTTCTACTAAAGGCGCTGGCAAGCCGTACTAGGAGAGCGGATTTCCTCATATAGATGAGACCAAATTTTTATAGTCACTAAGCATTTATTAAGAGCACTATTATGTAATCTATCGTTCAGTTTCTCTTCAATATTTTGTCCGATATTCTCATGAAAGTCTTCCGCCAGCTTATCTTGAAAGTTTTGCCACAACATAGCAGCATCAGAAGCGGCAAACAGATGACGCAAGCTGATTGGACTTTTACTAACGCATTACTCAGCCAGAGCCTCGTCCGAGTGCTTGTCATAATTCGAGTGTTGCTGTCGGCTGCGTTTCTGCAAGCATCACGGTAAGTGGAGATATTCGACCCCAATAACCGTTCATAGAAACGCAGCCGTATATAAAAGCAAGCGCGAATAGAAATATTCGGCATTGTTTGGATGAGCCGTGAACCGTTTTCGAATATCGTATACTTTATATATTTTGGTCTCCCCTTTTTGCAGCTCTGCCACGCATTCTACGATTAAAGATACCACCTGCTTGTCGTAAGTATTATATGACGGAGTTTCATTGTATAACATAATTCTTGCAAAATCATCGATTTCAGAAAAACGAAAGTAGGCCAATAAAGTTGTTTGCCTGGGGGTTTTCTAAACGATCTGTAATATTTTCAAGCTTAAAATATATTCGTTGTTCTTCTTTAAGGTGAACATCGAGATGTTATCACAGGCGGGCGTCTTTCGTGCAGAGGGAATCTCAGAATGCGCCATACTGCTTCTGGAGAGCTAATATATCTGTCCAACTGAAAACGTCTTGACTTCATCGTGTTCTTTTTTCAACGCAAATGTAGCTTGTTCACAGCCAATGTTTACGTATATTCGAACATATTTAATAGACTGAACGTTGTAGCTTGAAATGTTGTAGATAATATCGGCAAATAGGGTTAGACCCATATGTTGTCTAATACAATTTCTTATTGATGCTGTAAACCCATCTTGCTCAGGTGAGGGTCGAGGATAGGACGGGATGTGCGTTTTCAGCCGTTATCGTTTGCTCTACCAGTATTCTTAGATATTTTTTAAAACAATGGCCATCCTTCATGCATAGAGAGTTTCTGTTTGATGCCCCGCAAGGACCGTTAACCACACTTTCTTTTTCGATGTCAATCAGTGTTGGATCTGTGTTACGATCCGGGAATCCAGCACTTAACAGCTTAGCGACATGTTGAGACGTGTTTTTCCTTCGAGCCACAAGAGGATATATTCGTGGTGGAGACCTTGCTTTTGCCACTCAACGCTTTACATGAAGTACAGAGTTGAAACAAAAACGCTTTTTTGTTGTCATCAAATTGATCAGTAACTGCAATTTCAAGCGACAAACTCTGGCTGTTATATCATGTCGATCATACGAAGCTTGTCCCGCAAAAAATTTCTTGAGTGATTTCGTTTCACTTTGGATTTGTTATAAATGAATAAAAAGATCAGGCCTTCCGTATTTTCGGACATATTAGAAAGCGTCCTGCGTACTCTCGTGCATATAGCGAGGGCACCGTTAAAAGTGGATGAAAGTATGAATAATTGCCTAGTTTTCCGCACTGCCATCCTGTTGCATAGCGTCCCCCAAGTGCACTTATTTTTCAGCGCGTAATCGTCTCTGGTTAGTGCATATGATTTTGGCGTACATATCGATGAAAACCTGGCTAAATAGTGCAAAAAATCTTTTCAGGTAGACAAAACGATTTCGTCTTATTTGCAGCAGGTGAACATAATATTGTTGTTGTGATATCTTTTTGCTTATATTCGGATTCTTATAGTAGTGTTGACTTGATACAATCCAAAATTATACCTATCTTATCCATAGCAAAAACTAAGAAGTATTGTAGAGCATCGTAAGACCGATTTGTCTCATAAATGCGCTGAAAACAGTCATCTAGTGTGCGCAATGCTATATCATTTCTGACATTTCTGATCAACCAAAACAGTTGCAACTTCATTTGTGACAGGAACATTGTATCTGCCGCTATTTCATTTAACGGGTCGTTTATCTGCAATAATGACAAATTTATAATCATTATTTTTGCCCTTACGAAATGGACTCTAGTGCAGATTAAAAACTATGAATATATGGATTCACTTGATGCAGCAGAGAAATCACATCATTGTTAAGTTGCGGAAAGTTTTGATTTCTAATATTTGCATGTGCTGCATAATTAGAAACAAAATCTTTCTGAAGAAACTTGAATTTTTTCAGACAGCAAAACAGGGAAAAGTGGTAAACCTGGGGCTGCACTTTAACCTTTTTCCCCGGGGTACCCGGGTGCCATTTTCGTTTTTAACATAAAAAATCACTATCATACCTTCTTATTTTCCCGTGGTATTTTTTGACATCTCTAAGTTGGTAATCCTATGCAGTTTTATGAAAAAGTAATTTTAAAAAAAGTTTGTGTAATTTCAAAAAAAAATTTGAAATTCTTTTACACTTTACATCCATGATAAGAGCACCCGGGTACCCCTACAACTATTACTCAAGAAAACGATGTAAAAAACGATATATGATTCTAAGATAATTACAATTTCAATCAAAAATTAAAAACATCAGTTCAAAAGCTTACACATTTGCAGAACAAGCATAACATTTTGTGATTGTTTTGGTATGCTCATCACAAACTGGGCGATGACAATTGGAACAAGATTTTTTTGTTTTTCTACGTTTTTTGGTGGATTTGCAAACATAACAACTTCCAGTTACTATAAGGCGACCTGAGAAATCTCTGCGTTGTTCTTCATCACCTGCAGAAATACAACTTGCAATAGGCCCTCCCAGCATGCATTCTATTCCTGATTTCGTGTTGCAGTGCTGACAAGCTCGTGGATGTCAGGACCGAGTTTCAATCGCTGGCATTGCCAGTTGTTTACCTAAATCTTTCAAAAAGGTACGCCGGCTCTTATTTTTCTTGGATTCTAACGGATTGTTTTCCATGTAAATGATATAAGCCGCTAGGCAAGCTAAATCAATCATATTGTAAACATTGCAACAGGCCATCTTCTATCTTCCTCTTGGAAGTGTAGTGCGATACCATTTTATCCATTGTCAACACCACCTTTACCCCGGTTGTAATACAGAATGATTTCGGGCTTTTTCTTTGGTCCACTTACATCTTTTGTGTAATGCATGGTTGTCAACAATATGACTGACTTGTTAGCTTTTAGCACATACGACACCATTGTAACTTTGTCATTGCTAAATCCAAAAAGAGAAGATAGTGGTTCTCTTGATTTGTTGGCAGCATTTGTGGTGGTATGTAAGGCTTATTTTTTTTCAATATCCCAACCGTTGTCAAACGCCATAAAAGTAGGAATCGTGCCAGAGGAAGCGTTGTAAAAAAGTTATCCATCCCAACATTCCGATCACTTTTCATAAATTGGCAGCACAGGTCTTTTACTACTCTTTCGCCCTGATTTTTTTCACGACCTTCAGCTGATTTCCCGGTGTATATTTGCCCAGTAAGTGGATAACAATTTGCAGCATCACACACCCACCATATTTTGATACCGTTTTTTGCCGGTTTTGACTGCATGTACTGGGTAAATCTTGTTCTACCCCTAAATAGAAATAGCTGTTCATCGACAGTAAGGCATTCGGAAGGCACATAATTAGCTCTGAGATTCATATTCTTCAAGAGCCAAATCTCTGAAATTGCTGCTGCTTTGTCATTTTTCAACCTATCTTGCCTTGTTGTAACATTACCAAAACAAAGAAACCTAGTTATTTCCCAAAAACTATTAACTGACATAGATGCACGATATAACGGATTAGCATCACTCTTCCACAGTTCTCTGATATCTTCTGAGCAAGAATGGTGAACCCCTGCTATAATAAGAATCCCAAGATAACTATCGAATTCTTCGTCTTTTAACTCCTTCCTAACTTTGAGAGGGCTGTTTGGAGTCAGTAAAAAAAATTTTCTATGTGGAGAGGTGTTTTCTGTTTTTCTTTTATTTATCAAGGTATCCACAGTATCGGCTATTTTTCTATTCTTTACGTTGTCTTTATTTTCTTTATTCCTACTGGCTTTCATTCCACTGAGAATATACAGATTTGGCTTTCCTGTTTGTTTCCCTGATTATAATATGCACATAATGTTATCAAAAATGCACTTGAAGGTTTCAAGAACTGAAAGGGATTCAGTTTTATTTACAGGTCTTGATTTTTGGCGTAAAATGTTTTGTTGTGGTGTTTGAGTACTGTCAGGACTTGTCAGATTCCATGCAGTTCCATCTTTGCCATACAGCATCTGCTGATCGGGAACACTTTCTTCATTCTCGACTTCACTGGAACTTTCAGAACAGTCATCTACTTCTATTTGGGCATTATGATCAGCATTGACGTCTTCTATATTAGATTCTTCTTTTTGAATAACTTGATTGTGTTTTGGTGGAATGCTGAGATCATCAGAAATATTGGAGCAATACAACTCATTATCACTTTCTGATTCATCAATGAAATTATCGAGATATGATTGTTGTTGCTCAAAACTCATTCTACAACAAGATGAATTAGGCATTATAGTAAGTGCATATTAGTCAAAACTCATTGAATTCAAAAGTGTAGGCATATTAGTATGTATATCATCTTACCGACTGAATTCTTTCAATAAGAATACTTGATCGCGTTTTGTCATTTTTATGTTGGTCTTGTGCGAGTTTAAAACTAGCAAGTTCAAGGATAGAAAGCGTCCAGTGAATACCAGAAAATAAAACTAACACAAAAATTAAAACTAAAAGTTTTCAGATAAACAAAACTGAAAGTTTTCGGAAAAACAAAACTGAAAGTTTTCAGAAAAAATGAAACTGAAAGTTTTTACTAAAATAAAAAAATTATGATTTTTGTTATTGATTTCATATTAATATCAATAATAACACATGTAGGTAAGTTATAAAAAAATAATGTATGTTCATAATTCCCATGTAAATCAGTGATGAAGGACTTGGGTACCCGGGTACCTCGTCATTGATTTACGTAAAATTTCTCACCCATGGAGAAAAAGGTTAAAGGTAGGCATGAATGGTCCTTCCGTTATTTGTTTCGCGCCAAAGATATCATGTGAAACGCATTATTAAACTCACGGACTTTATCCAAAAAGTGCTAAAATTGTGAATAGTGACCATTCAGCAGAGATTTTAAGTTTTCATGGGAGTTATGAAAAATTTAATATGCAGTTTTCCACTCGACTAACATGCCAGCTGTTGCTTTTTGCCTTTTCAGACCCTCACAATATGTACAATTTACGACCATTCCACCAATTGAAGCAAAATGTTGTTTATAATCAGTCATAACATTTTATGTAAATTCACTTTCTTTCCTTATCAACCCAATGAAGTTCGGCTTTCCATGCAATCATTTCTACAGATTCACCTGAATCTTCTGAGGACAATAACATTTTATTTAGCGGGTGTCAAAAACGATCAGCGGCTACACGATCTTGGCGCTGTTCTTCTTTCCCTGCCTGGAGTACTCCATCTACTCCATCAACTCTCCCTTTCACTTCCGGTAAAATCATCACGATCTTGACGGGTGCGTTCATAAATCTCTCTAGCTAATTCTAAAAGTCGGTGTTGATCATCACTTTTTAAAGGTCTAACAATATTGAGATGATCACGATTATTACTTAAGCGCTCGTGACGCTGCGTAAAAGTTTCTGAGGCGGGAGATAATGAATGGCGCGGACGATGATGGTTCCTAAAGAGAAACCATGAATCAGCTGTGCAAACCCGCTGAACTTAGGCGGGATTTTCTTTGAGTGATGGTTTCTGAGGAGCGAGATAACTCATAACCCTCTCGATTAGAGTTAAGTCGCGCCTAACTTTTGTAAGGAGTTTCCAAAGAGCAAAAAAAAGCCTCTAGTCTCGCCTCACGAACTTCACTGGACTCTTGAGATCGCAAAGCCCTCGGACCTTTAGCCGTTATAGTCTACTGACACAGACTCGACTGTTTTCTAAGCTTATATATTCGTAAACTAAACCAATTCAAAACGTAATAAGCAAACCCCCAATCATAAAGCAAAATCAGTAATTCTGTATATTCTAGCCAAATAAATACATCGTTACTTTGCATTCGTAAAGATTCGAAATCATCTATCTATATCTTATGTAATATCTGTCTATGTAAGCCGTAGCGATAGGAAGACATCCGAAAACTTCTGTGAGCACTTTTTAAAAATCTACTAATGAAGCATCATCTTTTGAATTTTCTACGTACTGTACTAAGGTCAGCCAACACCATCTCTACTCAATGTGTGCTGAGCCATAGCCTATAACAATAAAGGAAATCCTGTACAATGCATTGCACAAATAATTCTGCACGTTTTTGCATTTGGATCACCATTTGCAGCACTATTGTACGAACACCTCCTAGAAAGAAAGCCAAACTACTGGAATGTCATAGATTGTTACATGATCATCAGTCGACCAAATTTAGCGCTTATTATTGGTAGAAATAAGTTTAACAATGATCGAAATATAATGATGTAACAATGTATGACATGTCAGTTATTTGGCTTTTATTTCTAGGAGGTGTTCGTACAATAGTACTGCAAATGGTGATCCAAATGCAAAAACGTATTAATAAATCTTGAGTATTAACCATATTTCTGTATAACAAATTTTCCGTATAACATTTTTTTTGGGAGTGGCCAATGATTTCGTTATAAGGAAGCTGGACTATATCAAATTAAGGTTATTTGTCGTGGGTCGGAAATTTTCTTCTGAGAACCGACGGTCGATATACACTCCAATACTATATGAAAATGTGGCAAAACATATTTCCAGAATCCGCATAAGATAGTAAACAACTGTCCACAGCAAATCTGAGAGATTGTTATCAGCCCTACCATGTGGCAGGGTGAGAAGACTATTCGTCAAAATATCGCATCATTGCAACAATTGAGCAGCGATCTATTTAGCAAGATTTCCTTATCTTTGCAGGCTATGGCTGAGCAGACTCTTAAAATTTTAAATTAAGATGTCCATTTTTTCCATGAGCCGATTTTGAGGAAATAAAATCTGTATGCTGCTCCATGGTACGCTCAAGTTACCTGTGAAAATCCCATAAAGATTCGTCAAGTAATAATGTATATTAGCGTGTTCAAACAGATAAACAGACCAACAAAAATTTTAAAAATAGTCTTATTGCTTTCTGTTATACTTCCTACATTACTCACAATTAGATTTAGGTAAATATTTTCCATGTACAGACACAACGGTTCTATAGTTTTATTATATGTATAGATAGAAGATAGATGATGACACATCATTCCAAGTTGCTTGACGTACTAAATACAATATTATAGCATTAGATGTTTCTAAGAAACCATAAGGATTTCTTTAAAGTGGGTGTCTTTGAAACAATCACGTCTTTATTTAATTTTATATTCATAAATGAAACATGATTCCAAGGTATTTGATAAATTTCGTGTCACATCTTAGCATTAAAAGTATCGTATGGACAATTAAATTTCCAGTAGGATCAATTTTGATTGACATTAACTAAAATTGTCTATTTTCATCATGCGTTATTTCAAGTTATTTTATATATTACATACACTATCTTTGCACTGAAAGTATCTGTTGCACCATAATTTTCTACTGAAACATGCACCATTAATCCAGTTTTTATTATAATTATTAAAGATATACTTTCATATTACATTATTACGAGTAATTTTATATATTTCATATAATATTTTAGCATTGAAAGTTTCCAAGAATCATAATGGTTTTACTAAAGCAGGTGCCTTTGAAGCAGTTTCGTCTATAATTAATTTTACTTTATATTCATTGATTCATATCACTCAATAGACCTTTGATATATTATTACTATATCTTAGCATTGAAAGTCTCCAAGATACTATAAGGTTTAATTAAAACATCCCTGTTTAAAGCAAGTTCGTCTTTTTTATTTTATTTTATATTCATTCATGTCATATCATCTCATGTTTTATATAATGCATAGCATATCTATGCTTTGAAATTTTCTAAACAATCAAAATTGTTTAACTAAAAGATATGCTAGCTATTATTCACTTTACATTACAATCATTCATGACCCTTGTTTCCAAATTAATATATTACTTGCCATATATTATCATTGTAAGTATCCTATGTACCATTGAACCTGTTTTGGTTTTTATTTTATCGGTATACGTATAAGAGGGTAGCCCAGAAAGTAATGCACCACAATTTTTTTCTTCAACAATTATTTATTGAATACAAAGAAACTTATGCAAATCAAAATATGATAATTGTTCTACACTACTATTTTTCCAGAAAAACTACTGTTCTATGGGCTTCCTCCAGCTAAACACAAGGTGTATATGCCCTGTCGGCACCACTCCTTGTTCTGTTCACGCAGCAATGTCTTCACTGTGTGAATGACCTCTTTCACATCCTCAAAATATCTTCTTTCACATTCTTTAATACCCCAAGCAAATAAAAGTCTGAGGGCGCTAGGGGAATTGAATTGAATTTGAAAGGGGTGGTTTCCAAGAAAACCAAGCACCGCGATCTCAGGTCTATTGTACTATCCCCATAAATCCTGTACTAATCCTGTCTCACAATTATACCAGAAGCATCTGTAAATCTTAAGATTTGCCTTGCGGTAACTTTTTGAATTTCCGCAGGTTGAAGTATATAATCCCCAAAATGTTTAAATCTAAGAAAAGAAAGATTTAAACAACTACAGAGAACGTGAATTGAACTCTCTTCTACTTCATGACATTTTCTGCATGTAGCATCAGTTGCAACTCCAATTAAGGTCATATGTCTACTAAGATGACAATGACCTGTAAGGAGTTCAACAACTTCTTTAATTTCTATTTTTTTGAGTTTCAACAACTCACCTTTCCTTGAAACAGGATATTTAGGATTAAGTGCCCTGGCTTGTCTTTGGCCAGATTCTTTAATCCATAAGTCATACTGCTGTCTATCCATAAAATTTGGATAGCCAGTTTAATCAGACTTTGAGACAATCCCAAAGATGGTTCAGGCCCTATAAATGGGGTCCATGGCAAGACGATCAGCAATTTCATTGCCTTCATAGCCACTGTGAGAAGGAATCCAACACCGTTTTACCTTGTTGTTTTTCGCTAAATCACAGAGGGTACGATGGCACTCCCAGGCAAATTTAGATTTGTAACATTTAGCTCTGGTTGGAACCGTTCTCATTGCACTTGTGATAGTAAGACAAGCCATTCTTTGAACTTTATCTAGTTCTTTCCTGACTGTCTTTACTTGTGTTCTAGGTCACCATGCAACGGAGCCATTAGTCATCATTGGGCATATTACACTAGTATATATCCAATAGATAAGCCTAGGGCTCAGCCCCCATGATTTGCCAACAAGTCTTCTACAAGTCCAGAAGATCATTTTAGCCCGAGAAATACAAAATTCCAGGTGTCTCTTCCATGAAAGGTTACTATCAAGGAAGACACCAAGATATTTGACCTCTGAAGTAATAATTAACTCTTTACCAAAGAAATTAATACTTCTAAAAATTAAATTCTTTTTCCTTGAAAAAGGAACAACAGCAGTTTTGTCTGGATTAACAGACAGACTTACCTCCTTACACCATTTCTCCACATTCTTGGGAGTCCTTTCAAGAATGTCCGAAACAGTGTTCGTAAATTTTCCCCTAGCAATAATTGCGACATAATCAGCATAGCCAAGGCAGTTCACTCCATCTTTCTCCAACACACACAAAAGTTCATCGACGACGAGGCACCACAACAGGGGTGAAAGAAGTCCACCCTGTGGGCAGCCTCCCGCCACTTGAACCATGCATGTGTCACCAAGATGTTTAGCTACACTCTCCTAATTGTGAGCAGCTCAATTATTCATTTGATAATAATTTTATCAACTCCTCGACTCTTAAGAGCCCTGATAATAGTATGAGTAGATACCTTATCAAAAGCTCCTTCGATGTCCAAAAAGGCTACTAATGAAGTTTCCTTCATTATTAAAGTTTTATCAATAAGAAGCACCAACTCAAAAATTGCTGCTTCAGTTGATTTACCTTGCTGGTAAGCAAATTGTTGTCTAAAGAGGGGTTTAGTAATCAGCACTCCTCCGTAATAAATCTGTCTACCAGTTTTTCGAATATCTTAAGAAAGAATGAGGTGAGGCTGATAGGTCTAAAAGACTTAGCCTCAAAATAAGTCAATTTTCCGGGCTTGGGGATGAAAACAATTTTGGTTTGTCTCCAACCTTCTGGAATATAGCCCTCCACCAAACATACTCTGTAAATTTTGCACAGTATGGGTGCCAAAATATCAATTCTTTCTGCAACAGAATAAGAAGTACTTCATCCTTCCCAGGAGACCTAATTGGGTCAAATGAATTAATTGCCCATTTAATTTTATTATATGTAACAATCTTCTTGGAAACATCCCATTCTCCTTTACTCTTGGTTTTAAATCTACCAGTAGAGATGGAAGTCTCCAAACCATTGACACGCACTGAACCAGGGAGGTGTACTCTTAGCATTTCTGCCAATGTTTCTTCACCCGATTCTGTGAACCTGCCATCGTTTCTTTTAACACAGGTTATCTGATTAACAGAATCTTTGGACGATATCCTCATTACCTTTGCGGTAATAGATAAGTCCTTTAGATTCTCGCAGAAATTAGTCCAAGAATCTTTCTTGGCTTTCCTAATTGCGGTATTATATATAGTGAGGGTTTCCTTATAAAGAGACTATTCACCAGTTTTTTTGGCCTTGTTGAATAGTCTTGGACCTGTCTTGGTAAGCTAGCTTTCCTCACCGTACAATTTTGATGGTAAGACTGGATAATAGCACGTTGCAACTGGGTAACAGCTAGTTCCAAATCAACCATTGAAGACATTTTATTATACATACCTTCCGTTGCAATCCTGAGGTCTTTAAGATACGAATCCCAGTCAGTATTTCTGGGATTCCGCCTCTTTCCAACCCTTTTAACAGCCTAATGCCTGAAACAGAAAAGTAAATAAATCTATGATTAGACAAAGATTCCTCGTCTGCAACAAGCCAATTACTGATAAAACCAAAAGTATAATCAAGACATAAAGTGAGGTCAATGACCTCCCTTCTATTGCAAGTCACAAAAGTAGGCTCATTACCTTTATTTATGATCTGCAAATTCTTTTCAAGGATGAATTCCAATAGTTCATCTCCTCTTTGATTACAATCATTGCTTCCCCACACAACGTGGTGGGCAGTGGCATCACATCCAATAATAAGCTTACAATTGTGCTTTAAACAAAGTTCAACGATTTCTTCAACTTTCTTTGATAGGACAATATTGTCATCATAAGGAAAGTATGAAGACATTATGAGAACTTCAATCTTGTTCTGACCAGACATGTTCAATTTATTTAATTTTATATTCATAAATGAAACATGATTCTAAGGAATTTGTTAAATTACGGGTCACATCTTAGAATTAAAAGTATCGTATGGACAATTAAATTTCCAGTAGGACCAATTTTGATTAACTTTAACTAAAATTGTCTATTTTCATCATGCGTCATTCCAAGTTGTATTATATATTACATATACTATCTTTGCAATGAAAGTATCCATTGCACCATAATTTTCTACTGAAACATGTACCATTAATCCAGTTTTTATTATAATTATTAAAGACATACTTTCATAACACATTATTACGAGTAATTTTATATATTTCATATAATATCTTAGCATTGAAAGTTTCCAAGAATCATAATGGCTTTATTAACGCAGGTGCCTTTGAAGCAGTTTCGTCTATAATTAATTTTACTTTATACTCATTGATTCATATCACTCAATAGCCCTTTGATATATTATTACTATATCTTAGCATTGAAAGTCTCCAAGATACTATAAGGTTTAATTAAAACATCCCTGTTTAAAGCAAGTTCGTCTTTTTTATTTTATTTTATATTCATTCATGTCATATCATCTGATGTTTTATATAATGCATGGCATATCTATGCTTTGAAATTTTCGAAACAACCAAAATTGTTTCACTAAAGGATATGCTAGCTATTGTTCACTTTACATTACAATCATTCATGACACTTGTTTCCAAGTTAATATATTACTTGCCATATATTATCATTGTAAGTATCCTATGTACCATTGAACCTGTTTTGGTTTTTATTTTATCGGTATACGTATACGAGGGTAGCCCAGAAAGTAATGCACCACAATTTTTTTCTTCAACAATTACTTATTCAACACAGAAACTTATGCAAATCAAAATATGATAATTGTTCTACACTACTATTTTTCCAGAGAATCTCCTGTTTCATGGCCTTCCTCCAGCTAGATACAAGGTGTATATGCCCTGACGGCACCACTCCTCGTTCTGTTCACGCAGCAATGTCTTCACTGTGTGAATGACCTCTTCTACATCCTCAAAATATCTTCTTTCACATTCTTCAATAGCCCGAGCAAGTAAAAGTCTGAGGGTGCTAGGGGAGGTTTGTAGGCTAGATTAAGTAATACTATCCAATGCTATATCTTGATGCGTTCCGCCATTCTGAAGTAGGTCTGAGGGCGAGCTTTTTATCGTGTTGAAGCAAACATTCAACTGAATTCTTAGGACTTCCAAGTCGTTGGAAGCGCTTCTTTTATTTAGTTAATATGTTCAGTTATATCTCAGATTAATCGTGCTGCATCACATATATGTGTATTACATCATCACAGAAAAATAAACACTGATCATGACGTTATCAGCAGAAATATTTGCTTTGAAATTTTTCTTTCGTTGAACGTGTGGATAATGCCATTTTATCGATTGTCGTTTTGTTTCGAGCATACAATATTGCAACCAGGTATCATCAGCTATCAAAATCCGGGACAAGAAGGCTTCTCCCTCAACTTCAAAAGTTTCAGCCACTCAGAACAAATGTTTTCTTAGAACTTTGTGTTCCTTCTTAAGACAGCGCGGAACTCATCGTGACAACATCTTTATGTAATTAGGACCACAGTTGATTTAACCCACACTTTCTTTACTTATTGACAGCTCCAGCGCCAACTGCTGGGTCATGCTGCATTAGTCCTGACGAATGAAATGTACGCTGCGTTTTGTCATCTGTGACAGCTGAGGATGGCAGCCCCGACTGCAGCAAAACTTGGACTCCGCCGAACCGTTTTCTGATGGACTAACCGTCTCTGCCCAGCTACTAACGATACTTCTGTCGAATGCTGAGGCTCCATAAATTACACATAAACGTTTATGAATGTTTCCAAATATCACTTACAGACGCCATGTTGCTCCATTATTACACGAAGGCTATCTGTCAGTTTCGATTATGATTATTTTATTGATATGTACTTTCATTATACAAGAATACAGGTTATTTTATATATTATATACAATATCTTAACATAGATTGTTTCCAATAACTATATTGGTCATAATAAAACGAGTGTCTCGGAAGCAATTTCGTCTATCATTTATTTTACTTTATCTTCATTCATGACATATCATATCACGTTGTTTGATATCTACCCATTGAACTTTTCTAATGAACCACAAAACTCTTATAATGTTACACTAAACGAGGTGCCAGCTATTATTCATCAAATATCTTTTCAAGTTATTTGATATAAACTGCTTTGCAATGAATTTGCCCCACCAACAATGAGTTATCCGACCTTATTTATATTTAGTGGCGCAGTTTGTCTACCTCTGCCTAGTAAATGATTAGATGCATGCTCACGGGACAGTTCGGCGTGGGTCAATTCGTCGAGTGTCAATTCGTCGGAGTCAATTTGCCGAATGTCAATTCGTCAAGGAGTCAGTTGGTCGGGCAGTCAATTTGTCGGAGACAAGTTCGTCATGTGTTTCAGCTGGTCGAGATAATAAATAAATGGTCGGAGAAAAATACTAATAAAAGTCATTGCGAAAAAGTATTTGTAATTATTTTAATTATTTATAAAGTTACAATAAATCCCAAGGCTTCAGCGGCTACTGGGTGCGTCGGCAGGTGGCGGATAGCCGAATATCCTGAGCTGCTTACTTAGGACATCCCTGAATACCAAATATAGGGACGCAGACCAACTCCCGAACCCAAGGTGCTATGCGACCCGTGCTAAAGGGTGGATGGCACTTCGGTTATAGTGTCTCTAACGGAGCCTCCTGTCTACCTGGCGACACTCAGGAGTATGTAGCCTTGTCCCGGCATGCAGGCACTCCCGGGACGGACCGTCTATCCTGCATTTATTACTCCAGTTTATGGATTGTAATAAAAAAAAACCCTTACCTGGAGACCCTGCGGGGAAACAGGACTCTACAGGTGATACTGATGAGGTTGTAATGACCTCAGCTGTGTCACCTGACATTGATAAATTTGCCACTCCCAAACCTGAGGCGCCACCTGCTGCAGAGCGGGAGACCTCGGGTGAGGGTAGTGGCGAATTTTTATCTAAACCGCTTTCTAGAGCGGCTAAACGCCGTTTATCTAGGAAGAAAAAGTTGGAGGGCACTAAGGCAGCAACGCCTAAGGCCGGCCCTCTGTCACCTCTTAGGGAGGTGCATACCCCGACCAAAAGACCCAGGTCTAAGGGTAACACTCCTTCATCAGATGATAAGAGGCTTCACAAAAAACCCAAACCTAGGAATTTCAGTGAAGCTCTCACAACAATAAAAATGGCAGTAGTTCTGGAAGGCTATCCAGACAAGCAGCTCAACGAGCAGCAGTTGGAGGCCTTCCAAGAGCTGCTGATGAACCATATGGGGGACATGCTCTGTGGCACTGGACCCCAATTCAAATACTGTCGTCTGGAGGCCGGCGCCATTATTTTACTCTGCGCCGACCAGAACACAGTTGATTGGTTGACCTCTACAGTCAACCGTATTACCCCCTGGGATGGACAGGTTCTCTTGGTTGGTGAGGCGAAGACAATCGTCAAAACCACCAAGATTATTTTGAAACTCCCAGCGATTTTCAAGAAATATTCTGGTATGGATATCCTGAAAAGGATAGACATTCAGAATAAGGATATTTCGTCCATGCATTGGAATATCCTTAACCTCAAACTAGAGGATCAAAATGCAACCATGGTGCTATCTATCCCAGAACTGGATGCGAAGATTTTGAGTAACAGAAAATGGCTTTTGTACATTGGACTGTCTCAAATCCAAGCAAAAGTTCTAGGGAAACCCCCTGAAAAGACATCATCTAATGCTGAAGTACCTGCAAGCAAATCTTCAGCATAAGAAATTGGCTGCTGCCAACCTCAGCAATACCTTCTTAGCTGAGGACATACAGATCGCTCTGATACAGGAGCCCTGGATTTATAAGGGCGGAATCAGAGGCTTATCCAACTGTGGAGGTAAATTAATTTAGGATTTTAATTGTTCTTCTCCCCGTGCTTGTCTGTTGATCAAAAACAGTATGAACGCACTTCCTATGTATCACTTATGTTCTAGAGATCTAGCAGTGGCGACAATTACCCTTCGTCTGGATGGTTTGGATCGTGACATAATATTTGTCTCGGCCTACCTTCCATACGAAGAAACCTCTCCCATCAATGAGGACATCAGGAAGATATGGGAGCAATCATCTTTGGATGTGATGCCAATGCTCATCATACCTTGTGAGGCAGCACCGACACCAATCTCAGAGGTAAACTCCTTTTCGATTTTACCCTAGAGAATAATTTAAACTTATTTAACCAGGGTAATAGACCAACCTTCATTACTGCGGTAAGAAGGGAGGTTATTGATGTTACCTTTGGCTCTTCCATTTTGAGGAAATGGATTAGAAGATGGTATGTAGATGAGAAACCATCTATGGCTGATCATCAGCATATCCGATTTTCTTTTATCACTAGTATAGACTGGGATAGAACGTTTAGAGATCCTAAACGGACTAATTGGTTACAATATCGTGAGGACGTTCGTTCTGCGATTTCCGGTCTTCCAACTAGAATTAATGATACTGTTGACCTAGAACTGCGCGTAAATGGGCTGCAGCAGGCCTTGGTACAATCGTATCATAATAACTGTCCCTTGTTGAGGAAGAAATGTAAATCCCACAATGTTTGGTGGAATCATGAACTCTCTCAACAGAGACAAAGAATAAGGAAGCTTTTTAAAAAAGCTAAAAAGACCAACGAGTGGTTAGTATATAAAAATGCCTTCGCTGATTACAACAAAGCTGTTCGATCTGCTAAACGTACATCGTGGAGGAAGTTCTGTGAATCAGTCCAAAAGACTGTGGAATGAGGTAGACTCTACAAACTCTTGAGAAACGACAAATCTAATATGGTTGGTACTCTCAAGAAATCAAATGGTGAATTCACCAGGAACAGTAAAGAAGTCCTTGAGACTCTAATCATGACTCACTTCCTAGGTGCTGAGCTCATCGATCCCCCGGACTTGGCGTGTCTTGACTCTTTTGTTAGGACATCGCGGATTGGATGGGCTGCTGCTGGTGAGGTGATCACCCGTAGTAGGGTCATGTGGGCTAATAAATCCTTTGACCCCTACAAATCACCTGGACCGGATGGAATCACCCCAGTACTTCTTCAGCAGGTATCGGACGTGATCTCACCAATCCTGTGTTTAATCTTTAGAGCTAGTTTAGCTCTAGGGTACATCCCAAATCTCTGAAGGCAGGTCAAAATGATTTTCATATCAAAACCAGGTAAGAGTCGCTACGACCTAGCCAAGAGTTATCGACCCATCAGTTTGTCTTCTTTCATGCTTAAATGCCTTGAGAAGATCATTGATAGGCGAATTCGTGAAGTTTTTGGGACTTCTGGACCCTTTCACGTTAACCAATTTGCCTATCAGGCTGGCAAATCTACAGAGGTAGCTTTACACCACTTAGTGGTAAGAATCGAGAAAACTCTGGAGTATAAAGAGTTTGCTCTAGCTGTATTTCTCGATATTGAGGGAGCGTTTGATAACACTTCCTACGACTCCATTGCTAAAGCTTTAACAGCTAAAGCAATTTCTCCACTAATCTGTAATTGGATTCAGGTCCTCTTAGCGGATAGAGTCATTAAATCTGATTTCTTGGGGGAGGGAATTGTTGCTCGTCCCTCCAGGGGCTGTCCGCAGGGTGGCATTCTTTCCCCCCTGCTCTGGAACCTGGTTGTGGACGACCTCATTTCGTTCCTTAACAATCATGGTATTTATGCCCAGGGTTACGCGGATGATATTCTCATCTATGTCTCTGGAATCGACAAACGCACCATTTTAGATCTTGTACAAATGGCTTTGTACAAAGTTCAATCATGGTGTTCTGAGCGGAGTTTAAGAGTTAATCCCTCAAAGACCACTCTAGTTCCTTTTACAGGTCGTAGAGAAACCATTTCTAATGATTTCATACCAACTTTGTTTGGTGAGAAAACCATTGTTAGAAATGAAGTCAAATACTTAGGGGTTATCCTCGATAGTAAGTTGACTTGGAACCAACATCTGGATTATAAAATTAATCAGGTTAAAGTTGGACTTTACCGTTGTCGTCAAGCCCTTGGTAAATCATGGGGTCTTACTCCCAAGTTGACTTACTGGCTTTACGTCACGGCGATCAGACCTATTCTGACATATTGCGCACTAATTTGGTGGCGTAAGTCTGAACAACTGACCGTTAGAACCAAACTGGCCTCTCTTCACAGATTGGCGTGTTTGAGTATAACGGGTGCTGTCTATACTACGCCAACTAAGGCTTTAGAAATTATTTTAACTCTGACTCCACTTGATATTTTTATCAAAAGCGTAGCCAGGAAAAGTTCTTACAGACTGAGTAATCAAGGACTATGGGTGGACTTCCCTGGAGCGAAGTCTCACATCTTCATTAGCCAGATTTTTACCAGTCATATTCTTCAGATGCCTTCTGATATTGCAATACTCAGGCCCATCCTGAGCCCTCGAGCGAGGTCATCATTGACCCCGTGGTAGAGCCAGACGGGTCTTTGCAATTTCCCAAGGGTGCCATTATTTGGTATACTGACGGCTCTCGTCATCATGGCCTTTCGGGCCTGGGCGTTTATTGTGGCAGTCCCAAAACCCTCCGTTTTCGTCGATTGGGTTCTTGGGTAACCGTCTTTCAGGCTGAATTACTGGCCATTATTTACTGTCTGCAGATGTGCATGAATAAACTCTATGTACATCGCCATATTTTTATACTTAGTGACAGTCAAGCGGCCCTTAAGGCTATCAAGTCCTACAGGGTTAATTTCAAACTTTTATTGGAATGTCGACAGCTCCTACAGGACCTTTCTTCACACAACAGTGTTTCCTTGAGATGGGTTCCTGGACACAAAGGTGTTGTTGGTAATGAAGTGGCTGATACCTTAGCCAAACAGGGTGCCAAGCTTACTTTTACTGGCCCTGAACCTTTCTGCGGTATTTCTAAACAAACTGCAGCTAGAGAGATAAATATCATCTCTCATCAAGAAATGATGGATAGGTGGGATCACACCACTGATCAAACACATGCCAGACTCATGATTAAGAAATCCTCTCCTAGTCTAACATCAGGCATTCTACAACTCAAAAGAAACAAAATACGGATTATCATTGGCTTTCTTACAGGTCATGATCTACTCCGTAAACATCTACATAGAATAGGAATCCTTCGGGAAGAACCACTATGTTCGAAATGCGGTTTGGCAGATGAAACAGCCTACCACATTCTATTTGATTGTGTCGCACTGACACATTTTCGTCACTTCACGGTTGGTTTAACCCTTCTTGATGATATCCACTTGGACTCCGTGGGTAGCTTGACTCGCTTTTTAAGTCTGTCCGGCTACCTTTAGGTGATCTAGTTCTACTTTGGGTTTTGGCGCAATATTCCTTAGAGGAATAAGTGCCATTGCGGTCAACTGCCTTTTGGTTAGATAGGTTAGGTTAGGTTAGATAAGATAAGATAACAATAAATGCTGTTACTTTTAAAAATCAGTATTAAAATAGAGCTTTTGTAAACATATGATTTAGTAGCTAAAATGAATTGTAGCCACCATAAATGTGATCTCTTTACAGAGGGCTCGAACATATGTTTATTTGCCCTAAACTGCTTATACCGCTTCAGAATCCTTCATTTTCAGAATTAATTTCATAACGGTAAAAAATTAATTATCGGACAAATTGAACACTTGCAGGAAATTAAATTTTTATTGAGTAAAAATTAAATAATACAATAGTATATGAAAATTTAATAATAACATAAATATTAAGCTCCATGAGTATGCCAAAACATTTAATACCCTGTGGCCGATTTCCCAAGCTTAATAAAAAAATTTCTCTCTGGACACTTTGTTCCAACTTGATTTCCACATATTCGCAGACTAGCATACGCACATATTCATAGCAACAACAATTTCGTTGTAGACTATATCTATCCACATGAAGAAGAACTTATTCAGGTCTTTTACTATTATGTTAACACCAATTAAACCAATATTAATAAAATACCAATATCATGAGTTTATTTTACCCAATCCATAGAACCTAAACAAATATTTATATTAAATGATCATTAAAAATAATGAAAATTATCTTATAATATCGTCAGCCGAAGCTTAGTAGACCTGAAAACGGGTGTTATCAGGAGGGGTGGAAACTGAGGAAAAATGAGAGAGAGAAAATATTAACAAAAGGTACTTAAGTGCTTTATGTATATGTTACGGTAAATATGAAGAAAAGGGGAATATATATAATAACCGGTTTCTATTCATAATCACCGTTTACAATAGGAAGTTTGATAAATAACCTTCAGTTTATTATTTTTACTGGTGATTTTAAAAAATTCCCAAACGTAGTTGGCTTTTTTAATAAATAGTTCCTTGAAAACGCAATTCGCAAACTCATATGCGGTGCAACAAATCCAATTGCCACTTTTGCGTTTTCTTTTCTCCAAAAACTAACATAGCTGGTTAATCTTCACTTTCCAAACACCACATAAAGTGAAATTGCAATATAAAAACACGACCTAGATCCGAGCCTGTGTTCTAATCTAAGGTAGGTTAATGTTAACTATCTGCACAATCGCAAACGCAAGTCCCACTCTCGGCCCTGCGGGCCTCGCTGGCCGCTGTTTTCCGTTACTCGAACGCCAATCCCACTCCCGGCCCTACGGGCCTCGATGGTCACTGGTTTCCGTTACTCGAACGCCTTCGGCGTTCTGTCTACGACGTCCCCCTCCGGGCGCAGATAACTGATATATACCCCAACCTATTTGGTTACATGGGGCAGTTGGTTTCTCCTCGGCCGGTTACAGAAATCGTGACAATTCAGTTTGCGGTTTCAGTCATCGCGCGATTGTGCAGATAGTTAACATTAACAATAACATTACCTTAGTATGGCTCAGAACATTAATACTTAAATGGGTTCGAGTCCAGGTGGCAGACTATTCCTTTCCCTGTTCTATTTGAAATCATGACTAAATTTAATTTTTCAAAGCGAATATTAATATTAAAATTTGAATGTATTTAAATTTAAACCTAAATGTAAACCTAAACTTACCTAAACAAAACTTATTATAAACCTAACCTAAACTAATCTGAGCATACACTAAACCCAAACCAAACCTTAATCTAAACTAACCCAACACACCATAACATAACCTAACATAACAAACTAATCTAACTCAACCTAAACATAACCTAATCCAAAGCTAATCTAACCTAATCTGAACCTACCCTAAACCCAACGTAAACCTAACCCTAATCTAACCAAAACCCAACCTAACTTCAACCTAACATAACCTGACTTAACCAAACCTATACAAACCAAACCCATACCTAATCTAACCTACCCTCCACACTAAACAGACACACACCATGGTCTTTGCTTACAGGTTTACTTCCGCCCAGCCGGATACGGTTGACTAATGGTTCGCGTTTTGTTGTAATCATTCGCTGCGAGCACCATGTTTTGAAATGCGAATCACTTAACTTGATTAACCTAAGTACAACATCCATATCATAATATCACAACCAATTTTCTCGCTGCTGCAGGCAAATCATGCATTAAACATAAATTTTTGCTTATTCTAAGCATAAACAGTTATTTCCCAGATTGGAAATTCCAGTCGACTGTGCTAACACCACTTCAGCATTCTTTGCCATTTATGAGGAATAAAAAATTTTATTCAGGTTTCATTTTTTGAAACATAGTAATTAATTTTTTAGGGATCACATCGAACCCGACTTAGGTATGCCATGCAGCACTTTAATGCAGCCCGCAAACTGGCATATTACGGAAATATCTAAACTGTTTTTTCGGAGTTTCACTTCCCGGAGGCCACACGCTTGACCTAATCCGCCCCACCCTCTTGAAGATAGGCTTATGCCACCACCATCAACAATTTTGCAGGCCTTCCCTTAGGACAAAAAACTAAAATGTACTACAAAAACACAACATGACTGCTCGGTTGGTGCGGACTTTTTAGAGTTTGAGTGCTCCCAGTTTCCCCCACACACAGGCTTCTACACATAAGATTGCCATTCACACTCCCAAATTCCGTCGATTTTTGAAAAATCTTTTCATTTATAGGCTGTGTGCGCCAACTGACGGGAAAATTTGTAATCACATTGTTGAAATGCTTTAAAGTTTCATTAACACCATTTGCTCTCAGCGAGTTGAGAGCTCAGTGGTAAAGACGTTGATTGCTAACCAAAACATCCAACTATCCCAGGATCGAATGCCATCGCCGGAGAAAAAAAATTGAAGAACCAAAAACAACATCGTAAGTAATTTAAGATAAATAAAGAAATATAATATAAGTGGAAAATAGAGCAAGGATAGCAAGAGAGAGAAGCGTAGAGAAGGAGGGGGAGAAAAAGAGAGATAGCCAAAAGAGAGACAAAAAAAATTTTTTCTGCCAAACTTTTAAGATTACGCCCACACTTTGAAGATTACCCCCCCCCCCGAAAAAAAAACCCCAGCCCCTGTTTTTCTCAATCCCTTTCAAAATAGTCGCCCACTTTTAAAATCCTGGCTGTAGATGGCGCAACTGTTCGATTCTGAGAAAACGCAAGAACAATAATCGCATTTGTTACGCAACAAGCGATCACATAAAAATCCGGAAAATGTGATTATTTGAAGATTATTATCAAATTTACCACACAAAATGGTTATTATACATAATCACCGGCTACTATATATAATTCCCGGATTCATCACATTTACCCTAGCATATGTAAAAGTATTGTATATGATGGAACACAGCTCCTTTACAATAATTAAACTCTGGGCATTTCTAGATAGTAGATTCATTCAAACAGTCCAAATGTCCACAGTACACATCCAAATTCAATGCTTGGTTTTTTGATGGGAGCTTGAAAACAAACAAGAACATTTCCTACTGATTAGACGTAACTATAATCAATTTTTGTTATTTTTAATAATCAATAATAATCATTGGTGGTCAGGCATTGTAAATATATGATATGTGGTAAGTTTAATATATAGGACTGTTTGGAACGAAACAAAATGACTAGATAAGTGAATTTAATTACATGTATACAATGAATAAGTTTGATTTCAGTTTGAAAAATTTATTGGAACTGTTTGAGATGATTAATTTGCCTAGTGTCGTTTTAAGAGATTTCGAAGCAAGCAAAGTTTAGGCGTGATGGAGCCTCGCCGATAACGGAAGTTATGGAACGGGATGATGATGACTTCGCCTGATGTACAGTCTTTGGAGTGCGTAAACACAGCGGGGCATTGTGATTTTTGTGCGCGGAATCCTTGGTGAGTGATATCTTTTCGAATTAATTAGCGGTCGAGCTACAGCATTGGGATTTAGAATGTAGATATAGCACCTCCCACCGGATCTCACGTAAATCGAACGCTAATAGAAAAAAAAAGACAATTACTGTGCGTCGCTTTGGCTGACTGTAAACGTCGGAATAAACAATTTGATATTCATATACTCACCGTTAAGAGTACTTTGAACTCTTTCTCCGTCGCTGTAAGATGAAGCAGCGAACTGTACTAAGCAAAATATCTTGTAACTAATTGAGTAAAGTTATGGTTATGCATGCACTTCGAGGAATCTGAGGTGAACGCTGAAGCAGCGGAAGTGAGGTAGAGTGATACTCTCGTGCCCAGTCGTCGCACCGTGATTTGCAAAACACGAGTGGCGAAGTAAGACTGAAGCATGCTTGGAGTTCGCCAGTGACGTTAGCGCTTTCGGTTGTTCAATCATTCTAAGAAGAGTTCCAGTACCTCTCCCTTGGCTGAATGATCAAAAGAGGTATGCTGCGTGAACGGAAGGAATACTTGATTCAGAGGATGACAACATGGGAAACGAGCGTGACGTTGCCGTGTGGAGCATTCACCCTCAGAGTCCACATCGGGTATTGGAGTGGACACGAACCCGTATTTGTGATAAGTAGCTCTTGTAACTCAATGCAGATTAATATTAACGTAATAGTGTTTAAGGGGACCCCTTTTGGTTAGTAAGAGCAGTATAAGTCTTGATAAAACTTTATTTTATATTCTATGAATAAAAACATGTTAGAATCAACACGTAAAACTAAGCCCTCGTAGTTCGTTTACTGGTCCCGAACCTTTGATTGCCTCATCCTCCAGAGGGTGGGACCATCACAATAGAGAGTTTCAACTGTATTGCAAAATGAACTTCAAAAATATTTTTCAATAAAAAAAAATCTAACTTCTTACCTGTGATCTGATTTAATTTTCTCTAACGCAATTGTGATATTTTCAATAAATTAAATCTACCTAGCGCACTTCTGATGTGGTTTAAATAACTTTAACACCATAATTATGTTACCTGGCCAAATCTTAATCTATATATAAGAAAAACTCGACTGAGTGAGTGATCAAACGCACAGAACAAACCGAGTGGTCAAGAAACTTGAAATTTTGGACAGAGGTTCTTTACAAAATGTAAGTGAGCACTAAGATGGGATTTTTCGTAATTCAATCCTAGGGAGGGGAAAGGGGGGTTGAAAGTTTGTTAGCACATTAACTGCTTTCGCAATGAATATTTAACACATTAACTGGTGTTGCACTGTATACTTAACATATTAACTGGTGTTGCACTGTTTACTTAACATATTAACTGGTGTGGCACTACATAATTAACCATGTTAATCTCTTTTAGGGAGGGGTTAACGAATTTCTTACAACGAGCAAAAATATGATTATGCAGTGACAGAAATATATAAGGCAGTGCTTAACGACATGACTAAAGAATCACACGTGTCTCTCTTTAGCTCCATAAAAACGTCCAGACGATTGGCAAAAATTTGTGTGTTTGGCAAAAGAAAGGGAAAGTACGAGAACTGATCTGTAAAATTTGCCACAGAAAGACAAAAACTATCCGGGCATTGGAAATATCTGAAAACAGAGCAGAAGGGTATAAAAACTTCTACGTCAAGGGCAAGGGAAATTTTAAAAGATAGGTCTAAAGCAGGGCTGTCCAAGATTTCTGTCTACGGGCAGCCCCGTGCATGCGGTTAATCTCCCTGATCCCCTTATTGCACATTGCGTAAAGTTCCTAAAGTCGAGTTGCTAATTATCAATTCGACATTGTAAAAAAAAACCGTGGCAGCTTACTATTTTATTTCCTTCATTTGAATGTGACAATTTTCTTGATAATTAGGTAAAATTATATTTTCCTCCCGATGAGATATGATTACATGTTAAGCACTTCGAATCCGATCTGAGAAAAATGAAAAAGTTTAGATTCTACCACTGCGGTTTAAATGCTGGTTCAGTATTTTATGCTTTTTAGGAATGTGCGCTATGTTATGCGAGACGAAAACCAAGCAAGTATCAGTAACGAAATAAATAATGCTTCATTTAATGCAATCGCCCCCGAAAGTCTGGCAACACTGCATAGGAAAAGGAGTATACCCATCCCCTCCTGAGTTTTGGACTGTCTCCTCGGCTTTGCCCGTCAGGTTTGCCCGCGAGCATTTTAAGTTGCACGCGAGCGACGTGCATGAGCTGGACGGGTCTGGTCTAAAAGATCCAGTGATGCTCCCTGGGAGTAAAGTTGAATGAAATTTTAATCTGAGACAAAACAACAACAGGGTAATTAAAGCCCGGTTAAAGTGTGTATTATAAGTAGTTTCTTTAAGATTGATGGTTACATCCCACCACTGAGAATTATATTACAAAACTGACTTTGTAACAATACGTAGAATTCCTTTTGTTCGGGCTTTTCATAGACGGTAATGTTTTCTTGGAAATATTTAATAATGATCCGTAACTGGAGATAATGGAGAGTTAGCAGACTATTGAAAAACAGTGAAAGATTACAGAGGGGGCAGTCCCTTCGTTCGAGGAACAGTTGGCGACATAAATGATAACAAAGCATACATGAACTCAACTCTACAAACAAGCAACTATATAGTGTTATATCCTATAATAATATTTCTGATGATTATAACAATATTTCATATCTATCGAAATGCCAGCGAAGAAATGAATAAATATTGGGCATAGACGGCAGAAAGTTATCTGGGCTTCAGGAATATCTGAACATCTGCTTCGTCTATAGAAGGAAATTGTAGAATTACTGAAAACAAATTTTTTATTTAACTTCATGGGGTTGTTCTGTTTAACCTACTACTGTAAGTATCTCGGGCAACGCCGGGTATCTCTGCTAGTCTGTATATACAGGGTGTAAATGGACGACGTTTCACAAATTTAAGGATATGTAGAGGATGATGTGGTGAAAATTTTTAATAATAATTTTATAGTCCCAAACTAAAAGCGACGGAGTCACAGCATGTTTGATGCTCTGTTTTGCGTCAAGCCGTGGAATGACTGACTGAATTACTTTGTTGTCACTGCAATGGAATTTTGAGCGTGAAACCTAATGCGCGAATGTATTTCCAATGGAACCGTCCAGCGACTCTTCCATGATTGATCAGATGCAGAAATTTTGTTGGAAGGTAGGGTAAAGGCGGTTAAGTTTGCAAGTGATGAATTTGCCGCATTGAGTTTTTTTTTATTTTAATTTTTTTAAGCTTTCGAAAAAGCAATAAAGAAAAAGGAACAATAAACAACAACATCTTACAAATGTTGAATGCCAATTTTTTTACGAAAATCCTGTTGTTACTTGGGAACATTCCGTAAAGGTGAAAGTTTTTTTGAGTTCTACGTTTTGTGCTGTATGAGTTTCGGAATGGACTTTACTGTGAGGCTGGAAACAGCGAGAATTTTTGTACCCAATTACGTACAGAACGGCCAATGCAGTGACAACACAGTAATTCAGATAGCCATTCCACGGCTTGACGCAAAACAGAGCATCAAACTTGCTGTGGCTCCGTCACTTTTTGTTTGGGACTATGGGTTTATTAATAAAAAATGTTCACCACGTAATCCTCTACATATCCTTAGATTCGTGAAACGTCTTTAATTTACACCCTGTAAAAAGAAGAAGTTCTTTGAGTGAGTGATCAACCTTAAGGTCTAGAAACTTGAAGCTTTTCTTTACAAATTGTATAAATTCTAAGTGAGCACTAAGAAGGGGTTTTTCAAAATTCAACTCCTAAGGGGGAGGCGGAGGGAAGAGAGGTTGAAAGTTTGTTAACACATTAACTGGTTGCACTCTACACTTAACACATTAACTGGTGGAGCACTTTATATTTAACACATTAGCTAGTGTGGCACAACATAAATAACCATATAAATCCCTTTTAGAGAGGGGGTAATGAATTATTAACAACGAGTATAAATATGATTATGCAATGACAGGTCATAAAGAAGGCAATGTTTATCGAGAAGACTAAGGAATCACACTGGTCTCCCTTGAACTCCCTAAAAATGTCCAGACGACTGGCGAAAATTTGTGTGCTTGGCATAAAAAGAAAAGGAACTAGTATTTATCAGTGAAATTTGCAACAGAAAGATAAAAAACTATACGGGCATTGGAAACATCTGAATACAGAGCAGGACGGTGTAAGAGCTTGTACGTCAAGGGCAATAGAAGGATAGGTCTAAAGCAGGGCTGTCCAAGATTTCTGACCTCGGGCACGCCCGTGCACGCGGGTGATCTTCCTTATCCCCTTATTGCACATTATGATGATCAGTTTCTTACATTTGCTATTGCTTATTATCAATTCGACATTGTAAAAAAAAAACAAAAAACGAGGCAGCCTAAAAATTTTAATGTGACAAATTTATCAATGTCAGGTAAAATTATGTTTTTCTCCCGAGAGGATATGATTATATATTAAGCATTTCGAATCCGATCTGTGAACAATGAAAAAAAAATCCATATTCTCCCACTGAGGTTTAAATATCGGTTCAGTGATTTTATGCTTATTAGGAATCTGCGTCATGATGAAAAAAGACATTTGGAAGACAAAATATAAGCAAGTAACAGTGACAAAAGAAACAAAGCCTCATTTAATGCAACAGCCCCCTAAAGTCTGGCAAAACTGCATCGGAAAACTATACCCACTCGCCTTTTGAGTTTAGGATTATTTCCGCGGCTTTGCCCGTGAGCTTTGTCCGCGAGCATTTTTTGTTGCACGCGGGCGACGTGCACCAGTTGGACGCCCCCGGTTTAAAGTGTCCAGTGATGCTCCCTGGGGGTTAAGATGGATAACGTTTTAACCTGACACAGAACAACAAGAGGATAAGTAAAGCCTGGGTATAGTGTGCAATTTAAGTTCATAAGAATGATGGTTACCTCCCACCTCTGAGAATTCTAAAACAAAATTTACATTGTAACAATACGTAGGTTACTGTTTTTCGGGCTTTTCCTACAAGTTAACGTTTTCTTGGAAATATTTAGTAATGATAAGTAACTGGAGATAATGGATAGTTAGCTGACTATTGAGAAAGACTGAAAGTTCACAGAAGAGGCAGTCCCTTCGTTATAGCTACAGTTTGCGACAAAACCGATAACAAAGCATACATGAACTCAACTCATCAAACCAACAACTATATAGTATTATGTCCTATAATAATATTTCGAAGGATTATAACATTAATTTTATCTATCGAAATGTCAGGGAAAAAATACATTAATGGTGGGGAGAAATGACAAAAAGTTATCCGGGCGTCGGAAACATCTGAACAACTACTTCGTCTATGGAAGGAAATTGTAGAATTACTGAAAACAAATTTAATATTAAACTTCATGAGATTGTTCTGTTTAACCTACAACTGTTATTCTCTCGGGCAATACCGGGTGTCTCTACTGGTACTCTCATAAATCCTTCTTCTAATTTCAAGGGAGCAACTCTTACTTCGTCGTTTTTTTTAAACTAGATTTGGAGTTGCAAGTCAACTGTGCATATTTTTTCATTTCGATCAACATTTGCAGCACTATCGTACCAACACCTCCCATGTCGAAAATCATGAATGTTTGGCAAAAATCATGACTTTTGGCGAAAATCATGAATGTTTGGCAAAAAGTGTGCACGAAACTGTAAATCCACCCATTTGGATGGCTTTCGGTGAAAATCTTGAAAGTTTGGCAAACCATTGTTAAACTTATTTCCACCCGTAATAAGCGGTAAATTTGGTCGACTGATAATATGTAACATTGTATGACTTTCCGGCTGTTTTGCTTTCTTTCTAGGAAGTGTTGGTACATAAGTGCTGCAAATGGTGATCCAAATGCAAAAATGTGCAGAGTTAACTGTGCAATGGATTATACAGGCTTTTCTTTATTGTTGTGGGCTATGGCTCAGTACACATTGAGTAGAGTTAGTATTGGAAAGTCAAAACATGATGCTTCATTAGTTGATTATTAAAAGGCGCTCACAGAAATTTTCGGATGTTTAAGATCATCACGGGTTAGTACACCAAGAAACCAATAGACGTTGCTATTATTTTTGAAAGTCGTTTACACAGTTTTTGCGGGAGTTTAGTTAGCTTACATAGAAACATATTACATAAGAAATAAATAGACGATTACGAATCTTTACGAGTGCAAAGTAACGTTGAATTTACTTGGATTGAATATAAAGAATAAATAGTTTTGCTTTATTATTTGGCGCGTACTTATTACATTTTGATTTGGTTTTGTTTACGAAAAAAATGTCCAGAAAACAGTCGAGTCTTTCTCAATACACTAGAAGAGCTAAAAGTCTTTGAAGGCTTTCCGATCTGAAGAATCCAGTGAAGTTCGTGAGGCGAGATTGGTTGCAACTCAAGAATGTCAGGCTCTATCTCGCTCTTTGGAAAGTCTTTACAAAAGCTAAGCGCGATGAAACTCTGATCAAGACTTTTATGAATTATCTCGCTTCTCCGGAAGGATGGTCGTCACTCAAAAAAATGCCGCCTAAGTTCGAACAGCTGCTTCATGGTCTCTCGAAAGCAGTGACCAACTACTAGCGCGACTGAGCGCTCATCGTGAGCGCCATTCATTATCTCCCGCCTCAGAAACGTTTACGCAGCGTCTATAGCGCTTAAGTAATGATAGAGAACGTCTCAATATTACTAGAGCTCTAGAAAGTGATGACAACACCTACTTTTAGAAATAGCAAGAGAAAATTATGATGGAATACGGCAGACAGAGACAGAAAAAAGCGCTAAGGTCGCTTAGCCGTTAATCGTTTCGACACCCGCTAAATGGAATGGTAATATCGTCAGAAAATAAAATTTTATGATTGATTATAATCCAAATTTTGCTTCAATTGGTGGAATGGTCGTAAATTGTACATTTTTGTGAGGGTCTCAAATAGCAAAAAGCAACGGCTGGCATGTGTTACTCGAGTGGAAAAGTGGATTTTTTCAGAATTCCCCCGAGAACTTAAAATCTCTGCTGAATAGTGACCATCCACAATCAAAGCACTTTTTGGATATAGTCCGTGCGTATAATAATGCGTTTTAAACGACATCTTTTGGCGCGAAACAAATAATTAATGTAAAATAAATATTTAGGTTCAATAAGTAATAAGTATCAGATAAATGTTGCTCACAATTAACAATTAAGAACATTCAAAATCTTCAAACAAAAGCCAATACTCAGTTATCAGAAGGACCATTCATGCCTACCTTTAAAGTTCAAGCCCAGGCTTACCACTTATCATAGCTTTGCTGCCTGAAAATGAAACTTAGTTTATTCAGATGTATTTTGTTTCTAATTATGACCCCCATGAAACTTAACATGATTGCTCTGCTGCATCAAGTGAATCTCTTTATTCATAGTTTTTAAATCTGCACTAGAGCCCATTTCGCAAGGGCAAAAATAATGATTATAAATATGTCATTAATGCAGTATAATGTAGCGTTGCTGAACATAGCGGCAGGTACAATGTTCCTGTCACAAATGAAGTTGCAACTGTTTTAGGTGATCAGAAATGTCACAAATGATATAGTATTTCGCACTCGAGTTAACTGTCTTCAACGAATTTATAAGAAACATCGGTCTTACGACGCCTTACAATACTTCTTAAGTTATTATCTTGGATAAGATGGGTATGATTTTGGACTGTATCAAGACGACCCTAATTGTGCCGAATATTAGCAAAGAAATAACATCAAAACAATTTTATATTCACCTGCTGCATGTAAGACGTAATCGTTTTGTTTACTTGCAAAGATTTTTTGCACTCTTTAGCCAAGTTTTCATAAATTTGTACGCCAAAATCGATGCCGGGCGGTTTGTGTACATACGCACCAACCGCAAACGATTACGCGCTAAAAATTATGTGCACTTGGGGGTAGCTAGGCAACAGGATGAAAGAAGGAATGCAAGATATGTTCCATCCATCCACTCTATGCAGGATGCTTTCATATATGTCCGAAAATACGGAAGTCCTAATCATTTTATTACATTCACAACAAATCTAAAGTGGAACGAAATCACTCAAGAAATTTCTGTAGGGCAAGTGTTGTATGATCGACATGATATAATAGTAATTGAAGTTTCTAATCAACATGATGACAACAAAAAAGCGTTTTTTGTTTCAGCTTTGTGCTTCCTGTAAAGCGTTGAGTGGCAAAAGCGTGGTCTGCCCCACGTATATATCCGCCTGTGGCTAAAAGAAAATTTGCGTTCCAAGATGTCGAAAAGCTGATAAGTGCTGAATTCCCAGACCGTAACAGAGATCTATCACTGATTGACATTAAAAAGAAACTCATGGTTAACGCTCCTTGCGGGACTTCAAACAGAAGCTCTCCTTGCATGCAGGAAGGCCGGTGGTCTAAAAGATATTCAAGAGACTGGTAGAGCAAGCGATAACGGGTGAAGATGGATATCCCGTCCTACCCTCGACGCTCACCTGAGCAAGATGGGTTTACAGCAATAATAAGAATTTTTATTGGACAACAAATGGGTCGTACACTATTCGCCGATATTATCTACAACGTTTCATGCTACAACGCTGCAATGTGCAACAGCGATGCATCTATTAATTATATCTGAATGTGCTTGAACAAGAGCAGTGAATAAGCTAAATTTGCGTTGAAAATTAACACGATGAAGTCAAAACGTTTCAGCCTTCCGGTACATTAGCTCTTCAGAGGTTGTGTGGCGCATTTGGAGATTCCCTATTCAGGAAAGACACCTGCCTGTGATCTCATCTCGATGTTCACTTTGAGGGAGGACAACGAATATATTTTAATACCGAAAATGTTATAGATCGGTTAGAAAACCCCAGACAAGCACCTCTGATGCCATACTTTCGTTTTGTGAAATCGATGATTTTGACACTTTAAATTAACTCGGACATACTTACTCATGTTGAGGGAAAAAATGTAGAGTATATCAATATTAACAGAGTTATGGACCAAGATGATTCTACCAGATATCCAGGCTAAGTTTTGCGCTCTCTTAGCGCACTTGGGCTTCCATCACACAAAATTAATTTGAAAAACGGCATCCCTATTATTCTGTTGCTAAATTTAGGTCCACCAAAATTGTGCAATAGTACGAGGGTTAAAGTTACTTCTCTCCAACGGAATATCACAAAAGCGGAATTTTGACGGTAAGTGGCGAGGTTTTATACACCTAATCCCGCTTATTCCTAACAATTTCTCATTTCGCTTTAAACTTGCTCAAATCCGGCTGAGCTTATTTTATGCCATGACAATAAAGCCAGACGCTGCGTGTTGCGGGTGTAGACCTTAGTGTCAGTTACTTTTCGTATGCCAGCTCTCCCCCGTGTTAGTTTATCAAACTAGCTCTTTGTACGTCCCCAATCATTCCACTTCAGACATTGTTTACAAAGAAGTTTTATAATAAGTCAAAAATAAATCCCACGTTTACGAAGTCACGGGAAGAGATAGTTGTTTATAATTTTTTGTTTGTTTGGGAAATATGTAATAAAGACTTTATTAATTATCCATAAAAGCTATTTATTATATTTCATTTTTTGACTAATTTTCTACACCTGAATATTGTCACCTTACGGTTGGTCAGGGGTTTGGGTGCTTCAGGGATTCTGTGAACTATACTGCTTGTAGCATTGCTACTTTAGGGTCACCCTTACCAGAAAGTTCATGTTTGAGTAGTGAGACGAAGAGTATACAAGCAAACATATCTCATGATGTTGACGAATGAGAGAATTCATTCTGCATCGTGTGTGGCGCAGGTTAAAGTCATCCGCGTTCGGGAGTTATGCACAGGCTCTCGTTCGAAAAATAGTCTCCCGGGGGCAATGCTTCCGAGAGGCCCCAACAGTGCAAAGGCTATGCACTTGGGGAAACGGTCGGGGGCAGCGGATGCCTTTGCCCAGGTGGAAAAAAGGGTAAAGCGACAACGGGATCGGGTGCTGTCAATCGGCACTTGGAACGTATTCTCTATGATAAGAAAGAAATGAGAGTTAGTGGAGGAAGCCAAACGATTTCGACTGGATATATTATCTTTACGAGACGTTCGGTTTCTAGAACTGTGGACTTTGAAGGAGGGTAGAAGCTCTTCTACTCAGATGTCGACCCTAAAATGACTGCCCAGGCGGGTGTGGGGATACCCACAAGTCCGTGGTTGGCAGATTATGTTGCAGATTGGACCCCCTTGGTGGAAGACTGTGTCTCCTGAGGCTTCAGATAGGGAAATGGTCTCTGTCTCCAATCGTTGCATATGCTCCGAACGCAGTCACAGAGTACCCACTTTCTCTAAATGATATTGATGCTGATCTTAGCATGAGAGAGAGAGTGCAGATTCTGTCATCTTGGTGGGTGACTTCATTGCACACGTAGAGGCTGATGACCAAACGTGGAAAGGCGTGATTGGGAGGAATCGTTACCACGATTTAAATGTGAATGGGAGGTGCTTGTTGGATCTCTGTTGCAATAATGGACTTTCCATAACAAACACCTTCTTCCAGCACAGCGATATCCATAGGTATACCTAGTACGGGGATGCAATGGACCAGAAGTCACTGATTGATTTTAGCTTCAATCGACTTATTCCGATTAGGGTTGGATACTCGTGTCAGAAACAGGGCAGAACTATCAACTGATCACCACCTTGTTGTCTGCACATTGCGGTTCTCTGAATCCATGCCAACCAAGCGAAATACTAGTTAAAGACAAACTTGGTACACCAAATGGGAGACATTGGAAGATAGAGCTGTGAGGAAGATCTTTGCAGATAACAAATCTTTAAGTTTTAAAGTACTACCCACTGATCGTGCTTCTGTTGCTTAAAACTGCTGTGATTACTTTGGCTGTATTGTGGTCGTAAGCGTCTGAGTGTGGCGCAGGGTGTTGAGAAAAGGATTGCCTGGTGGAACAGTGAAGTCCAAGAAGCTGTCAAGGCAAAGAAGGGAGCATGTATGCTGTGGCTTGCAAATAAGTCAACTTCGAGTCGAGTGCGGTACACTGAGGCGCGAAAAGCAACAGCAAATACTGTATCAACATCTAAAGCCAAAGCCTGAAGAAAGTTCGGGGTTGAAATTGGAGGCAGACTATGATTTGGCAAACAAGGTATTCTGGCAGACCGTGCGCCGCCTCCGTGGAAAGAGGTCTCTTTCATCACAAACTATTAGGAGTTCAGATAGGAGGCTTCTGAAAACGCAGGAGAGCGTGTTGCAAAGGTGGAAGAAGGAATACTTTGCATCTCTTCTTAATCCAGTGACAGCAACAACTGAGGCACATGAGGTGCACCTTGGAGCAAAGAATAGTCACGGTAATATCGCTGAACAGAAGTCAGATGGGTAATTAAGTCCTTGAATACTGGCAAAACTGCAGGTGATGATGAAATCCGGTGCGTGATGTCAAAGGACTTAAATCTGGAAGGTCCTGTGGCTGACTCGAGTGTGTCAGGTTGCTTGGATATCTGGACAGGCCCCTAAGCAATGGCAGACAGGTATTGTGATTCCTATCTTCAAAAAACGCGATCAGAGAGATTGCAACAACTATCGAGGTATGTCTTTGCTCAGCATTCCTGGGAAAGTGTAAGCTATGTGTCTGGAGAAGAGAAGTCGGGAAAAGTCGACTCCAAACTGTCGGGGGAGCAATGTGTTTTCCGACCTGGTCGAAGCACGACACATTACATCTTTGCATAAAGGCAAATCTCTGAGAAATCCTGGGAGTATGCAGAAGAGGTCTACGCTTGACTTGTGGACCTCCAAAAAACATGACAGAGTTCCTCGGGAGAAGCACTGGCAACTGTTGCAAGAGTATGAAGTGGATGGGCAATTACTGGTTGCAATCATGTCACTGTATGAAAGCTCTGAGATGTGTGTACGGATAAATGGCATTAAGTCAAGACCATTCACCGTGGGTGTTGGACTCCGCCAAGAGTGCATACTGTCGCCCCTCTTGTTAATTATCCTTATGGACTGGATAGACAGGGGCAGCCGACGCAATAAGCGTGTTTGTGTAGGCCTGGTAAAGAGGTTGTTCTTTGCTGACGAATTTGTCCTCCTCGCACGAACCTTCAGCATCCACTAGACCGGTTTGCAGCCAAATGTGAAGAAGCTGGGATGAAGATCAGTGTGGCTAAAACTGAGGGTCTGGTCCTTTCAAGACAGCTTGCTCAGTGCCCTCTCCATGTTAGGAGAGCCTCATTGAGACAGGTGGAGAAATTCAAGTATCTCGAGATTGCATTCACGAATGATTAACAGCAGGAAAAAGAATTGGATGCTCTGATCGTGCAGCAACCTGTGTCAGACGTGAACTGTGGCGAATCGTGGTAACGAAACGTGAGCTGGGTAACAAAGCCAAGCTCTCTGTCTTCAAATGTATCTTTGTCCTCATTCTCACCTATGTTGATGAGGCTTGGGTAATGTCCGAAAGAATGCGATCGCGGGTACAAGCGGCCGAAATGAGATTTCTGAGAGGTGTGGCAGGTGTTACCCTACTCGATAGAGTGCACAGCAGCACAATAATGTAGTCTTTAAATGTTGAGTCGCTACTTTTCCGCATTGAGAGATATCAGTTGCGCTGGTATGGCCACGTGATACGGATGTCGCAAACTGGTCTTCTTAGGCAGTTGTTATTATCCAAGCTGGTGTGTAAGAGACTACGGGGTTGGCCTAGAACCAGGTGGCAAGACTACATGGAGAATCTGGTTTCGAGTCGCTTGGGTATTATCAGGGAAGACATGCGCCTGATGGCGGATAATCGCGTTCGCTGGAAATCCTTCACAGGGCTGCAGCCCCCGCGACCCTAACGAATAAGCGGGTTTGAAAAGTAAGTAAGTAAATAAGACTATTTTTCTAATATATCAAGTGTAAAACAATTGGAAGATTTCAAAAGCGGGTTTTTCTTATCCGAATATGTAATACAAATGGTAGATTATGGGTAGGCTGCATATTTAAAATGATGGTGAATATGGAAATCATTTTATATATTAAAAATTTAGTTGTTAGATGTGGGCTTTTTATAATTTTTATGATTATTTACTTGGGAAGTTAAATTGAAAATTGAAAAAGATTCCAGGTTGTTTGATATAATACATATCATTTCTTTGCTTTAAATATATCCTTTAGATCATAATTGTTTCATTTTGATGCCTGCCATTTAACCAGTCTTGTTTAGCATTAATTTAACCTTATATACTTTCAGGACTCACCATTCCAAGTTATTTCATATATAACATATATTATTTTAGCATCGAAACTTTCAAAGATAAAATTAGGGTTTAACTAAACCATATGCCTTTGAACAAAATTGGACTCTCAATCACTTTAAATTATGCCCATTCATAAGTCCTCATTATTAATTGTTGAACGATTACATGCCATATTTTAGCCCTGAAAGTATTCTATGGACCGTGATGGTTCTACTAAAACATTTACCATTGTACCAGTTATGATTATCAGTAAATTTACGTTAAATACGTTATGTGACATACCACATAGAAAATCTTGAAATTGAAAATGGTTTTACTAAAATCGGTGCGTTTGAAGCAATTTCATCAATAATTATTAAGTAGCGCATAAATGAAGCTACTTATTGTTTTCACAATATCCGTCTGTCTGTCCGTCCGTCCGTCCCTTCCATAATTTCCGCATTTTTTGAGGTAGAAGGTTGAAATTTACGATGTAGCTTACTATAGGGATATGCACTATTTAATTTGGTTTTAATTGGCCCACTGGGATCGGAGTTTCGGGAGCGGAAATTATAGGGGACCAGAAGGTCTACGCGTATTTAGGCATATAAAGGAATGAAATTTGGTATGCAAATTTCTCTAAGCAAGATCAATATTACTGTAATGTTTGGGCAAAATCGTTCCAATAGGGTCGGAGTTGTGGGGGTGGCAATCACTTGGTCTTAAGAAATTTATGGCAACATCTAGGGTGTGGTATATCATTCGATCGAAAATGATGAGAAAAGAAAGAAGATAGGGTTCTTTTATATTTTCTAAATACAAGGTTCAACAAAAACAATTTTGGATAAAAAAAATGGGGGGTTAAAAAGTGCAGATGAAGGAATAAAAAAAGATAGATGAACTCAGGGTATCCGCTACTTTCCTATACCTTCCTCGAGAGGCTTAATTTCTTGTTTTACTTTATGTTTATCCATGCCACATCATTTCAAGCTGTTAAATATACTCTACTGGTTGAATGTATCATTGAATGTTTCCAAGATACTCTACTGGTTTCACTAAAGCGCTTGATGCCTTTATGGCAATTTCGTATATCAGTAATTTCACTATGTAGCTTATCCGAAAAGTCTAGCACTATGATGTATATAACAGTCCATAAACGATTCATTAGATAGAGCAAGAATATGTTATAGCAAGTGGATCATTGACTTTCCATTTCCATACTCAAATGTAATTTTCAAAGACATCCTTAAGGTCATTCAAAGCATAACTTTTTCCTTATCAGAGATAGAAGAAAATTTCCAATTACGAACATGTAAAGCACCCTAAAATTTGTTTAAATCCATGTTAAGCTTGCACAGGCACACTTTTATTTGTGTTACACAAAGAGCATACTGGTGTCTCCTGGACCCCAATCTTTTTTTGTGATATAATTATAACATTTGAATGAAATTGGTAACAAATTTAATTTCTGTGCAACTCGAGACTATTATCCTTTATATATATACTACGCTTTCCAATATCCCCCCCCCCCCAAACAAGTGTGGTATTATTTCTCATGCGAAATTGTAAGTTATTCAAAGTTAATTTACATGTAGTTTCTTCAAGGTCTCCATAAATTGTGCCGTCAAACATTTTTCATTACTCTTCATATGACCTGAGTGTTGCTGCCATATTCTGTTCATTTGTTTCATCACAGTTTCGTCAAAGTTGTTGAACTCCAATTCCAGTGTTTACTTATTTTACCTATTTGTGTCGCATTGATTTCTCGACCCATGTACCTGTAACAGAACAGATTACGTTTTGATTTACTGAATTTCATCGACGTCTGACTAAGAACGTTACATATCTTTTGTTCGTTTCTGTTCGAGCTGTGCTTCAGCATTGGCCAATGAGGTTGGCACCGTTAGTTGCGTGTTTCTGATTACATCACCATTTTGTTTGACCTAAGAACTGACGCACAGTTAAGTTACCTGTAACACGATGACGCATTATCCACTGCATTAGATGGTCGACATGGTCTCTTTGTATGAAGCAAGTAATTAGAGTATTGCTGATTCAAAACGACTGTATGAAGAGCGCTTTCCGACTCGATACAATCCTCACTACAGAACACTCCCACACATCATCAAAAAATTCCAAACCACAGGATCTATTCAGCAGCTACTTCGAGAAGGTCGTTTGAGTACTGCAACAAATAATAAAGCAAGGCTTATGGTCCTAGCAGCATTCTCAGCTAATCCTCATACTATTGCAATTGCACATGGTCTGGGCAATTGCATATGGTCTGAGTATTAGCAAATCTTCTGCATGGGACATTCTCTCGACTTTAAATTCCACCCATACTATATTCATTGTGCCCAAGCTCCGGATTTACGAGACTATCGTTCCCCTGCAGAGTTCTGCGACTGGCTGCTCTGTCGAATTGATAACGACCCACAGTTTGTAGGTAAGACTCCGTTCTGTGATGAGAGCCAGTTTTCACGAAATGACACTGTCAATAGGCATAACCTACACTGCTGGGCAGAAGAAAATCCTAGGTGGCTGAGACCAACAATAGAACAATTTAACTGGGAAATGAATGTTTGGTGTGGTATTTCTAGGATACAAGTCGTAGGTTCTGTTATTTATAAAGGTATCCTAACTAGTCAGCGCTAATTTGATGAAATACTGACTTGTGTACAGAAGGCACAGTTATGCCTTGTAGCTGAAAGCCATCACGTTGATCACACTATGTTCGATTTTAGAACTCATGACTGAAAGTAGATATAGTAATCAACCCTTTTGAGTTTAGAAAAAAAAAGATCACTAATTCATTTGTCTCTGACTTCTCGAAATGATGGTGGGAGGATAGCATACCAAACTTCATCCTCATTTATCTCACACAATTTTCATATGAATCATTAAAAGTAAACGTGTATTTAGACTAATTTTGGGGTTCTCTACAAGTTCCTGATTGGGAATTTTCTTCTTCTCTGATAAGGAAACGGTTACGGTTGAATAAACTTGAAGATGACGTTGAAGGTCACTTTTGACGTCAGCAATGAAAACCTCACATCCGATTGCTGTAACACGTTTTTGTTGTATCTAATGCATCACTAGTGGTCTGTGTATATATCATTGTGCGAGTTTTCAGACATCCTGCATATATTTATTCAGGACATCTTTTCTCAAGTTATTCAGTAGAATACATGATTATCGTAGCATTAAAATTTTCTAATGAACAAGAATTGTTCAATTAAATAATTTTTAATAAATTTTCCACTATTATTTAATATTTGTTATAATAATACATGACACCTGATTCCAAGTAGATACATTACTTGCTATATATTATCATTGTAATTATCCAATTGTTCATAAAGGTTCCACAACATGTACCATAACCCGTTTTGATTAGCATAAAATTTACGTTAGGGGAGAGTGGGGTAAAGTGGATCATTTAATTCTAGATCAAGATTAATCCTAAACAATTTGAGTTAGTTTTCTCAGATTCACATATATCAAATACCTTAAATTAATGAAAAGAGTAACATGAACAACCACAATTAGAAACTCTAGCATTTTTTTATAATAATTATCCAGGAGGCTAAAAAATCACACGGGTCTCCCTTAAGCTCCCTAAAAATGTCCAGACGACTGGCGAAAAGTTGTGTGTTTGGCAAAAGTAAGAGAAAGTTTTTGTACAAATATATGCAAATTATCCACTTTGCCCTTGTATGTGGGCAAAGTGGATTAGTGAAAGGGAACAAACTGGATCATACATACAGAATAGCCTAAGTGGTACAGTGATCACATACAAAATCAAGTTGTCTTTCATAGGATACCAATGACGCCAGGGCTTTTAAGAATTCAGGTTTCTTCAAACATTTCTCTAAACCTTTGCCTCTCAAGCTTCTAGCTGCAGAATTGGATGATCTTTCCTGTTTCTGGCAAGCTTGTCAATGTTTCTGTAATTTCTTGAATCTTCTTTTATGCAATTCTTCAAAAGCCTTGGTAGGTAATGTTCTCACATCTTTCCTATCCATCTTGCCCCTTCATCAATTATCCACTTTGCCCCATTCTCACTCTTTAAAAACTGAAATTTCCATGAGCAACACATTAAGCTTTAATGGGTGAAAACTGAGTCGATTTATATTATAGATAAATCACTAACACACATGCCTAAAAGAAATTTTGATCAAACGAATCACTACTGAACTGCAACTAAATGATGAAACATTGTAAATTTTACGAAAACCACAAGAAAACACATTAACTTATTTAATTTACTTCTTTTATTCGTAATAAGTTGCACGATGATTTGTAGTCTGTGTGCACTGACTAGGCAACACACATTCGTGACATGTATCTGGAAAAAGGAAAATATGCCGAAGTATCCGGTTTGCCCCCTATATTCATTTTGCTCAATTCTCCCTGATATACTTTCATGAGATGTCATTTTAAGCTCTTTCACATAATAAATACAATATATATTAGCTTGGAAAGTGTACAAGAAACCATAATGGTTTCACTAAAGCAGGTATCTTTAAGCAATTTCATCTATAATTAATTTACTTTATATTCATTGATAGAACATTCTAAGCTGTTAGATATAATATATAAATCTTAGCATTGAAAGCTTCCAAGAAATTAGACTGGTTTTAATAAAGCGGGTGCTTTTGAAGCATTTCTTCTGTTATTAAATTTACTCTACATTTATTCATAACATGTCATTTCAAGATACTTGACATATTAATTACAGGAACTTAGTATTAAAATTTTCCAAGAAACCATATTGGTTTTAACAAAGTGAGTGCCAGCAGTAAGTATCTCGGTCAGTACCTTTGGAATGTGAAAGGGGCCCTTTGTTTTTACACCTGGCCGCACCCAGAAATGTAATTTTTGATGATGACCCCACCCCCCATTAAATTTTTATTAAATTTGATATTTAATAATTTTGATGCGGTGGGGGTGCTTCTTGTATTGATTAGCATAATTAATGCGTTTCATAATTGTATGTGTGATCCCGGATGACTTCACAGCCTCTGCCTCACCTCTCTTGCCAAAAAGGTGTTCTGGACGTCCTGCAGTGAAGCATCCTTTGCCCCTTTTTCTCAGAGATGCCTTGCAGCTTCGCATGTGGGTTGCAGTGAACTCACCACCAATGACCCCTTACTGTACGTCACCTTGTCCTGGGTGGATGTGCTGTAGGTAAAAGTGCCACAGGTTCAGCATCCCTTTCTCTCCCACACAAGTCCTTTTTATTGTTTTTGTTTTGTTTCTATCTCCCAAATTTTTTTATTATTACTGTTTTATTTTTTAAGTTTTTGTGTTTCCTTTGTGGTGGACTTTCATTGGGTCTTCATCTTTTTTTACATTTAAGTGATTTCATTCTTTTTATTTGTGATTTAAGTTAAATATTCTTACTTCATTTTAGTCTATCACAAGACTATATTTTACGTATTTTATAAATTATTTAATGCAATAAATACTTTTTCTAATGCTTTCTTATGATTTTTTGATACGTCTTGTGTAAGTTAAGTTATTTCAATCTTACTTACAAAGTTAAGGTGTGATACCCCTCCCCCTCTTATTAAATTTCAACACTAGTGTTGGGTGAGACGGGCATCAAAGGTTCGGGGCTGATACCACGAGGAGTGTGAATCTTAAAAATTAGGTGATACCTCTTTAAGCAACCGATCAAGTAAAATTGATAAAGACTCTCTTTATTTCTCACTCAGACATAAATATTCATGAACAGACGCAATATAAACCTGTATAATTAGACATACATCAATTTACACCGCGCATTGATCTACGCTGTGTACAGAAGGTAACTTCCGTAGAGGGCCCTCTCAGAAACAGCGTACCTACATTACTAATTTACCTTAATTTTTATTAAGTTAGCGCATAAATCAGACCATGTGCAAGACTTCGCAACTAATAACCAAGTGCGACAACACTAACGCACCTCAGCTATGCAGGTGGATCCTCGAAAAGGAGTAAAGTTACGCTGCTATTTAGTTTTACGTACACACCGGCAGTGCTTATTGTACCCAAACATGAACGCTTACTCACGTCACACGGACCTTTTAATTAAATTATGCATAAAGGGGAGGCCCGTAGTAACCCCCAGTTAGCACTCCAATGTGTTCGTGACTCAATAGTGCAGCTTCACATGCACTCCGGTGGTTGTGACCAAAACGAGACTTATGATCGACTGGAGCAACAGGCACGCCCACGCGGATAAAGTGTGCAACTCCTAATCAATTTAACACTCGGATCGCGAGCTCCTGCATAGAATACTGAAATATAGTCTAGTTGCGTTATCAAGACTACTCCTAAAAAAACTATTACTGCATACTAAACAACTACCATAATTCATTATAAATATTACAGTTATGCAATAACATTATTGTAACAAGTGCAGCGTGTTCTCATTAATACGTATTTTCTATTTTTCAGCTACGCAGTTTCTACGCGCACAGTCTCCGAAATAAATGAACAAAAGTTCCAGTTAATTATTTCGTCTTCGCTTTGCTTGCTCTAATGGATCCTATAATTGCACTACTCCTTTAACATAATTCGCAAGTTTTCCCGGACACAACACAGAACGGACTCACCCAATAATGTCATCTTAATGGCTTGTTGTCTTCAATGGAGTGTCGTAACGCAATCACGGATCGAACACAACGACTCGTCAGACTTTCCTTAATCGAACCTCGAATGGACCTGGATTACTTTTTTTTTTAATTAAACATTGTGTACATTAATTTAGTACAGCAGGATAATCAGAATAACTAGCAACCGGCCAGCGAGTACAAACAAAACAAAAAACATTTCTCGAACGTTCCGGCGTTCCCACCATCTTGGCTATTTTACATCCATCTCCAGCGGTTGCTCGCAGCCAAAAAAAAAAACAATAATTAAATATCTCCACTAAAAAATGCAAGTAAAAAAACTAACAATAATAATAAAATCCGAGGTCGCACAGCTTCTCGTAAAAGATCCCAGAAACAATGCTTTCTCGATAACAATGGCGATTCCTGTTGCACGAACATCGTCGTGAACAGCAGTCGCCAACAATTACTTAATACGAATAATAATTTTTTATGGCAACAGCCTTTTAAAAACGAAAATAAAACATCAGACGTGAGAAACAAACAGAGCATAATCACGTAAAACATTAAAAGTACCCCCAAAATTTATGTATATATAATTAAAACAAACCCCTACACTTACTCCGCCGGACCCATGTGACACTCACTGACATGGAATGTCACAAAGGACTAAGATTTTTATGTTAATACTTTCTAATTATATTCTTAAGTCACCTGACGAGGCATAATGTTTTTAAAAAGTGTGTAGTGAACATTGACAAAGAAATGGTGGGGGGTGCGGTTTTAGGGGTTTAGTGTTTTTGGGTTAAAAAGGATAAAAGTTTTTTTTATGCTTTATTGCACAAGCTTTTTACTTACATTGTGTACTTTTGTTACAGTGATTGTTACTTAGGGTTCACATACACGGATTTTTTAATATTTATTTTTACACGTTCGTACATACATTTTTTACTTTGGAATTTCACACTGCTTTTTAATTTTAAAAAAATTGCATTGCATTGAATTGTAAAGTTTTCACTTTCCTAAATAAAAGTTCTTGTACACTTGTTTGCATGGTCACTTTGATTGTATTTTTTCTCACTCTTGTTCTTCTTTAACAAGGGGCAGTAAGAAATAACAATAATTTTTCTTTTTTCGACTCAAGTGCATAATTACGAGTTTGCTGTGTTCGATTCACTGTTCAGCAGTGTCTATTGAATAGAACGTGCTCTCGCTCGATGAGCTGGGCAAGACCTCTCGCTGTTTGTTGCACATTGTAATATATTCTGTTCTCATTATGCCTGAGTATGGGGTTACAACAGTCTGACTCCGTTAGTGGAATTAGGAACTGCTTCTGTGTTAATAACTCTAACATTTAAGCACTCATTCAGAAATACACAATGTTGTCGGTCATAGGAGATAAAACGTTGATGAACGTTCTTCCAATGCTTTATTATTCCCGAGAGTTCGATGTAGGATAGACCGCTGGCAAATACACAATGCCTGCTGGGGAGACTGTATTGTTTGGCTTCAAGCACTCCCAATCAGATGATGAATTGACAACATCGTCAGGTCTTGGCAGTAGAAATTTACAACTGGCTTCCAGTCTTTTGCCTTTTAAATTTAGCTCTGTTTGCTGCTTTGAGTGTAATGCGTTGATGTGATATACCCTACACAGTGCAAGGTTTAATATTATAATTTCTGCCATCTGCGTTCCAAAATCCATGCTCAATGAGAACACAAGTGTGCACGAAACTGTAAATCCTCCCAACTGGTTGACTTTCGGTGAAAATCGTGAAAATTTGCCAACAGTTTGCACGAAACTGTAAATCCTCCCAACTGGTTGACTTTCGGTGAAAATCATGAAAATTTGCCAACAGTTTGCACGAAACAGTAAATCCACGCATTTGGATGAATTGCCTGAACGTTTTTTGAATTTCCAATAAATAATAAATTCGAATTAATACAGATATTTCTTCAGTTA
>JAHWFO010007430.1:131640-160595 GCA_023313115.1 Rhysida immarginata
TATTTGTAAGTTTTTATTATAATTTTTATATACTATACATAAGTCGTTTATTTTTTTAAAACAACATGAAATAATTTTAAATCAAAATATGTAAAAACCTACTGAAAAGGGAAGATATTTTTTAAAAATTCGTATTATTTTCCATTTTTATTTTTATTTATTTATTTATTTATTTATTTATTTATTTATTTATTTATTTATTTATTTATTTATTTTCAGTTGTTATCATGTTTCAATGTGAAATATGTAAAAAGTCTTATAAACATTACAAAAACTTACATAAACATGTTCAAAAATCCAACGTTGAGAGCGTACGTGCTTGTCCGTATTGCCATCAAGGGACGAATTCAGGACGAATGATTCGAATGTATGTCAAAAATGCCATGTAACTTGTACAAATAAAAAAGAATCACGTAAACATTATACACATGCTTACAATCTGACAAACCTTACTTCGATTTTCTCCTTTTGATTAACAAAAAGCGTGTTCAACAAATTTTCAACATGGTACTCATATAAAAAAAGACACGACACAACCGAATTTGCAACCTATTCTCAAACATTGACGATGGAACTAAATCTACTTTTTACTACCATCCTTAAATTTTACAATCACATAAAATTCTTATTATGCATCACCGTGACAATGATCAAACCATCATCGACTGAGGAAGATATAAGAACCATCAAAACATATTTTTGTAGCAATGCAAGAATAATCTTAACAATGAACGAAATTTCAAGCGAATTTTAAAGATCCATGCTGATGATCGAGTAGAAATGTTTGTAAAACAGGGATCTGTTTGGATCATCAGGTGTTTCGAACAAATTGATGAACATTTTGCAAAGTATACAATCTATTAAAAAGGAAGATGTAAATACGAATTGGATGCATTTTTAAAGCAAAAAAGGCATTAGTAAATATCAATCACGCGAGAATTCAATGTTTTGTATATTCGGGTTTGGCTGGATTAAACCCCATTGATTGGAAAAGAAATCCTAATCGAAAAAATCATTACAAAAGATTCTTTTGTGCTTAATTTAAAATGGAATCCAATTTCAGACTCCATTGTCAAATGTATCAAAATTTGAAAAACAAAATAGTATAACTATTCATGTTTAGAGTTACGAGAAAAAAAAACGGTATTTCCTCTGTATATAAACTCATTTTAAAATGATAAAGAACTTACATTATTGTTTTTAAACGGAAAGCATTCTCTTTTGATTAGAAATTTTAACAGATTAAGTCATTCATCAAAGATGAGATATATTTGTCCGTATTGTTTAAATCCCTTTCACGACAGAATTAATATACAAAGTCACATTCACGATTGTCCAAGAACAGAAACCAGAGGTGTTACAATTACTGAAGAAAAATTATATGACTTTCGATTAGTATGACAAGCAAAAATATTATCCTTTTGTAGTATATGCTGATTTTGAAACAATCTTAGAAAAATTACACACTGCTATACCCAATCTCCATCACTGGTATATTTACCTATATCAGAAGCATGTATCTTGCAGTTTCTGTTAAGTCATCATCAATGAATAATAACAAATTGTAGACAAAAAATTATACAGAGGAAAAGTCTGTGTAGAAAAATATTTCTCATATCTGACTTCTGATTATAAAAAAAATACCAAATTCCTAAAACAAATAAATTCATTAGCCAAGAGTATTGAAAAAGAAAGACATTTTCAAACATCAAATATTTGTCATATTTGTCAAAATCAGTTTGGAATAAATGACATAAAAGTTCGCGATCATTTTCTTCTAAGCGGTCGATTTCATGGTGCCTCACATCAAAAATGTAATTTATTTTATAAATATAAAAAAATCATTGCCTGTTGTAATACACAATTTTAAAAATTACGATTCGCATCTGTCAGTGCATGGTTTGAGTTTTTTCAAAAATGAAAAGATCGATGATGTACCACAATCTAGTAAAAAATTCATGTCAATAAAAGTTCCAAATTTACTTTTCTTTGATTTGTATCAATTTCTTGAGTAGTCGCTGGAAACATTAGCTAAAAATTTAATGGAATTTCCCATATTTCAATATTATTATCCCGAAAATGCAAATTTATCAACATGCACTGGTATTTATTTGTATGAATATATGGATTCACACGAACGCTTCGAAGAATAAATATTACCTTCACCAGAATGTTTTTATTCTTCTCTAAATGAAGAAGCCATATCGGATATAGATTATTTACACACACAGAACGTATAGAAATTATTGTGATGTAAAACTCTCGCAGATTACCATGATTAGTATCTAATGTACTTTTATTAGCGGACAATTATGAAAATTTCCGCGAAATCCGCTAAAAATATTATTCCCTTGATCCTTTGCATTATTTGCGTTTACCAGGTCATCATGGGATGCAGCAATGAAACTGACATGAGAACAAATTAGTTTGTTGAATGACATCAATCAGTATTTGTTTTTTGAGAAAGGGCTACATGGGGGAATCTCAATAATCAGTCATCGTTATGCTAGAGCAAACCATTTAGATCTTTCTGCAGGTGAATATGACCTGAAAAAGAATAATCATATATAGTTTATTATGATGCGAACAATTTCTACGGTAACGCTTTATCTCAATTTTTACTGCAATCAAATTTTAAGTGGTTGAGTAGACCAGAAATCAACTCTTTAGATTTCATAAAAGTGACAAAATCGGAAAATGGTTACATATTTGAAATGGATCTGGATTACCCACAAACCTTACACGACGAACGTTCAGACTATTCTTAAGCACCTGAACCTCACCATCACAAGAGAAATGCTTTAGTCAAAAAATAAACTACTTAACGAAGTTTACGACTTACCTAGCAAACTAGAAAACTAACATCAAATTTCTATCTGAAACAAAAATACGTTGTCATCACATAAATTTACAATTATACATCTTTTACGGGTAAAAATTAAAAAAAATCCATCGCATAATTTCATTCAGTCAAAATGCCTGGTTACAGCCATTCATCCACTTTAGTACGGAAAAAGAAAATGTGTTACGAGTGCAGTTGAAAAAGATTTCTTTAAGCTTCTTAATAACAGTATCTTTGGTAAGTATATCGAGTATCTATAAAAAAGAATTAACTTCAATTAAACAAGAAGAAAAACTAACAGATAAACCATCTGTAAATATTTTGCAACAATTTCGAATCAAATCATGCTATTCAAATTACATAAACTGAAAATAATTCCTAACAAACCAGTATATGTCGGGTTTTCTGTCTTAGAATTGTCAAGAGAAACAATATACGAATTCCATTGTGGTTACATCTGAAAGAGATATGGATTCGATAGCAAACTATTATTTACTAACACCGTCAGTTTAATATATCACATAAGAATAGAAAATGTCTACAAAGACATGCAAAACCATCCTCATCTTTTCGACACATCCGATTATCCAACCAATTATTTTTTCTTTCCAAGCACAAACAAAAAAGAACCAGGAAAATTTAAGGATGTAACAAACGGAGTACTTATACTCGAATTCGTTGGTTTAAAGTCAAAAATGTATTTAATGAAATACAATGACGAAAAAGAGAAACGAGAAGAAATGGGAGTGAGGAAAAGCATGTTACTAAACAAAATATTACAATCTAATTGTTTAAGTACACTCAACGAACTATGCACGTATTATTTCCCGATGCGACAAATCAAATCTGAAAAACACCAACTTTATACCATCGAACTGCAAAAAATGTGCCTCACTGCATAGGGTGACAAAAGATATCAACTTGATGATAGAATTTCATCACGACTCTATGGACATTACAGAAATCAAGACTAAAAACGAGATAAAAATGTGTAATAATAAAAAAAATATACACATCAGAAATTTTTAATATTAACACCTTTCTAAATATCATTACCATTAAAAAGCAGATGAAATGGTGAAATAAAGAAAATTTCTGTCATCAGAAAGTTCATGTAACAGATTTTCACGAAATTGTAATTAAAAAAATATTGTGATAGCAAAAATAACAGAACATTTTCTTTTTCTTTTTTTTCCTTTCAAAAAAAAGGAAAAAAAACGGTTGAGAAAAAAAAAAAAAAAAGAATCTACAACAGCATCTGGTTTCGATTTGCGATGTCTGGTTTGATTTTCAAGGGGGTTTCGATTTAACACCTAAACACGTGAATTGCTTCGATTTTAAGATATGGGTTTTGATTTCACGAGTGGCGCCAATGACAACTACCGATGAGAAAAACCAAACCAAACGACTGTAGCACCCTAGAGTGACGAAAACGAGATAAATGATGTAAAACATGTCAAGTAACCGGAGAGAGGTGACGTAACGGATCATGTGACCAGATGTGACGACTCAAAATGCGGATATGACATCAAAGATGACTTGCACGTGAACTGACCGCACCTATTGTGATGCTCCGCAATGGTGAGTCAAGTCCAGAAAAGTTTAAATTAAGTCCCAGTATATCAACTAGAATTTCCTAATTTTTCGTATTTTTCGTAGAATAAATAGTCTCTTTGTGCTGTGTTGTATTGACTGAGTTGTTATTTAACCAGTTCGGAGTTATTATTTAACTTTTTGAGATTAATGATGAAAAATAGGAAAGAAAATTCCGCAGCCTGGATTCGAACCAGGAACCTTTGGCTCGGACTGCCAACATGCTAACCAATTGTGCTACTGCGGCCATGAAAGCGAACCGCTATTTGCATGACCTTAGAGCTTGGTTAGAGCAGTTACCTAGTTCGCAGGCTGGGACTATCTTTCCTAAGGTGTAAATTCTTAAAGAATAAATCATTAGATGGTCAGTGACGGTTTTAATGGTACGCCTATCTCAGCTGTTCAAAGAAAGAACTTGCCTTCTAATATTGTCTCGATCTCTGCTAAACCCATAAATGACTGCTGGAGACATGATTACTTTCCCGACCAGTGGAAAGAGACTGTTATCGTTACCATACAAAAGCGTGGTCTTAACCCTGCTCTCCCTGTCAGCTATAGGCCTAAAAGCTTGTTACCTATGCTATCAATCTTGTTCGTGAAGAGCAATTCGGCTTTCGCTCAGGTCATTTTTGCCGATTCCAGATCGGGAGGCTTATTGTAGAACTAAACACTTCTCTTAACTGTGCTAAATATGGTGGTCTTGTCTCTTTGGATGTCAAAAAAGCTTTTGATCACGTTTGGCAAGAATGCCTGATTTACAAAATGGTTACTTCTGGTTTTCCGGACGATCTTCTTGCCTTGATTAGATCCTTATTGTCGAACAGAATATTTTGTCAAGGTTGGCTGCTCCATGTCTAACCCGTGTGACATAAAAGCTGCTGTTCCCCAAGGTTCTGTACTAGGCCCTGCACTCTTGAACTTTTTAATCCATGGCTTCCCAACTTTTACAAAATGCAAGCTGTATCTGTTCGCTGACGAAGTGCCCACTGTGACCTTTGACATCAAATCACGGTTACAAAAGGCATTACATTTCTGCGAGAAATGGTTTGCAAAGTGGAGACTCAACCTAAACGTTGACAAGTGCAAGGCGATGTTCATTATGAAGATACTTTGGAAACCCCTGAGCCTCTCTTTCTTTCTGGTAAAGAGCTCGAATCGGTAAAACATTACAATTACCTCGGAGTGGTAAAAGATGCCAACCTAATTTTGGGCAAAGAAGAAGCTAATTTTGGTCTCCTACGCCATCAACAAGGTAAAGAAGGCAAAATTCTGTCTGGTGTCTCTTCTGGGGCGAAACAGCACGCTTGGATTAAACTGGATTAAACAATATGTATATTCAGATGGAAGTACTTCCAAACCTTCCAAAACGTTACCTTAAGGACTTTTGCCCAACTTGACAGGAGAGTTGCAACAAATACTTCTATTGCCGACGATTTTGAGATACCACCCAATGGTAGGTATGTTCAGGAGTCACTGAAGAAGTTGCTTCCGAAGATTAAGGACCATACCAATCCTCAGGTTTCAGATATTCTGGAACATCCACCCACGTTTAGAAGTTTCCTCAGGCATCGCAGGCCTTGACACGTTCTGGACATCAATTTTAACGACTTCCAAAAGGCCATCTTTCCCAAATACTGGATCTCATAGCTCCTCGTGCCCCTCGTCAATCAACAATCAATTTATCGTCGTTATATGGAAGGACCCAATCCTATCCACTGGATGACTTAACTAGGTTTCATCTGGCTTGTTGCCAAGTCCAGTGTTCTTCCCCTAGTTACTTTCTGGGTGAGTATGGCAGTGAAAGCATTGCTTTCTGACTGCCCGTTTTGTTGTCCCTGTTTTTCGCATGCTACTCAGTCAAGCATGTTCGATTGTCAATTACCAGCAAAACCTGAACTATTTAACCCCCCCGCACGCGTGTTATGAAAAAAAATCATGATAAAAAACACGTGAGCCTAGCGATTGAAACCATGTGTCTAAGTAAAGCTTAGAACGTACACTGTCGTGTTATGTAAGTAATTTAGTTGCTACATATTTTTGTAAATAATTGTGCCATCTGAAGTTTTAGCATCACTTACAAGACGGAAATTTCCCTCACCTTTACCATGCAAAATGGACACTTGACAATTTGATTTCTCTTGTTCAACGGCAACAATGCAAATGATATGGGGTCCACAGCACCTTCAGGACGGGCTGCTGAGAGCCAAATATCGGCAATTTCGTGAAACACAAAATTGCCGATTTTATAAACAACCATGCTTAACTTGAACCATTTTAGCCGCGACCCAAATAACCCCACCTTACCCTATTAATCAACCAAAGATTCTTTAATATCGAAACCAGTCTGGAATAAATTTAAATTTTTACCTTTAAGAACATCATTTCATATTTATAACCAACATGCACCCATACAACTACTATGATTATTTATAAATGACCTTTCTTTTAACTATGTTTCCTTAATGTTATTTGCTGAAGTTGCGACTATACCTTGTGGCATTCCTTCACTTTTACATATTTAGCATTCTTTTAATACTATATTGAAAAACTTTTTTGCTTGAACTCTTATAATTACTTACAAATAAATTAAGAAAATACTATCTATATCAATTTTTACTAAAGAAAATAAAGGTTATACTTGTACAGCTTTAACCTTTTCTACAACTCCTACAAAATTAAACCTTCTAAATAGTTTAATTATCTATGTGTTCAATTATCGCACAATATGTCTTAGGACAACCATATCAGTCCTTTTTCATCTACTTTAAATCAACGTTTAGGCATTTTTTCTCGCTTGCATTAACAACCTTAAAGAGATTCTGCTTATTCTTTTTTCTCTCTGTCAATTTCATTTACTTATGGCCTTCAATTCTGACAATCAAATACAAAAACTAATCTTTTATGCTTGCATCACATTCAAACATGATTTGTAAGGACACTAATTAAGTATAAGTCAGATGCGATTTCACAACTTTTTAATTCAGATAGAATAATACCGAAATACAAACTGTATCTCCTTAACTTAGGTTTATTCATTTACAAAGCCCTAAATTTCGATTCTTCCCCAACATCTTTTACCACAAAATAACCCCCTTTTATTATTTATGTAACAAGGAGTCATTATCAATCTCTGTGATCAAACATACTTACCTATTCAAAAGCGTTTTCCATACTGATATTAGATTATAGTCCAAATTAACACCGGAACCATGCTCCTTGACAACTTTATCTATTTTCAAATCCACACAGAGGAATTATTTTGTGGGTAAGTTTGAAATCCACTAGAAATAGAATTAAACATTTTTCCTAGCTGTTATTTCTGCTCTCCTCTTTATAATCCTTTAATTATATGATTCCTGTATATCTTTCTATCTATCTTCTATCTATCTATATATATAAAGAAGGATGTTTGTGGGTTTGTCTGTGGGTCTGTGTGTATGTTTTTTATACAAATCTACAGTTTTATTCCGATCTTGATAAAATTTCGCAAACATGACCTTCAAAGCATGAGGAAGGTCACTGTCTACCTCAGATTTCGGAAAAATAATAAATATCGATAAAAAATCGATATTCATGGTTATGGCAAGGCATATTAATGAGAAATATCTCATGACCAACAATGCAAGGCAAAGTTGGTACAACAATAGGTATCAACAATGATATCAGCACGCAATTCACAAACACTGCATGAACCAACAATATATATCTCATGACTAACAATGAAAGGAAAAGTTTGTGCAAGTGTAATTATCCCGAGCAACGCCAGGTACCTCTTCTAGTCTTCTATATATATAAAGAAGGATGTTTGTTTGTGCGTGAGTTTGTTTGTCTGTTTTTTTATACAAATCTACACTTTTATTCCGATCGTGAGCAAGGTCACTGTTTACCTCATATTTCGAAATAATAATAAATATCGATAAAAAATTAATATTCATGATTATAGCAGGGCATAATAATGAGAAATATCTCATGACCAACAATGCAAGGCAAAGTTTGTACAACCATAAGCATCAACAATGTTATCAACATGCAATTCACACACACACACTCTGCACGGACCAACAATATATATCTCATAACCAACAATGCAAGGCAAAGTTTGCACAATATATATATATATATAAGTTTCAATTTGTAACAATGCATAGAATTCCTGTTATTCAGGCTCTTCTTAGAAAAGAGAGTTCTTTGTACTTAAAAATTTCATGAAAATCTTTAGTAACTGGAGATAATGGAGAGTTAGCAGCAGTGTGGCCAGATATAGTATTGTTTTTAAAGCACTTGTCCTTTGTTGGACATTGTTAAACAATGCACAAAACAATGAAAACAAAAACAAGTGCTTTAAAAAAAATACTAAATCTGGCCACACTGGTTAGCAGACCTTAAGGAAAGATTGGAAAGACGACAGAGGAAACACTCATTTAGCTGTATTGAGCAAACAGTTAGCAGGTAAATAGAGGAATCGGTGACGCTAGACTACACAAAGTGATGAATGGCCAAGTTTTGCTTCAAGACATAGAGAGAAGAGTGGGGATGGCAAAAACATCAAATGTACATTTAAAGTAAGATTACCTGACTAAGGAAATATTTAGGCTAGCAGTGGCAAACTTGGAAAAGTTCATCAATTGTAAGCATTAAAAAAATTTTTTTTCGAGTTTTCTTTATGAATTTTTACTTTTATTAATTCTAAGTGTCTTCATGTCTTTATTTTATTATATTGTAAAATTTGTTTACCTACTAGTGTAATTTTTATGAACAATGCCGGGTACCTCTGGTAGTCTTTCTTTATATATAGATTTATATATACTTCTATATATATATATATAAAGTGATGTTTGTTTGTTTGTTTGCGGGTTAGTGGGATTGTTTTTTAGTTTTTTATACAAAGCTACAGTTTTATTCCGATCGTGATGAAAACATGAGGAAGGTCACTGACTATCTCAGATTTCGGAAAAATAATAAATATCGATAAAAAATCAACATTCATGATTATGGCAAGGTATAATAATGAGAAATATTTCATGACCAACAATGCAAGGCAAAGTTTTTGCAACAATAATTATCAACAAAGGTATCAATACGCAATTCACAAACACTGTCCAAGGATGAACAATATATGTCTTATGACCGACAATGCAAATAAAAGTTTGGGCTTCAACAGGTATCAACAATGGTGTCAACATGCAATGCACCAACACTATGCAAGGATCAACAATATGTTTCTGATGACCAACTATGCAAGGCAAAGTTTGTGCAAAATAGAATTCAATGCAAAGATTTTCTGTTGTTCAGGCTTTTCTTAGAAAAGAGAATTCTTAGTACTTAATATATTCTTAAAAATCTTTAGTAATGAAATGTAATTGAAGATAATGAGTTAGCATACTATTGAGAAAAAGAGAAAGAAGATAGGGAAAGCTCCCATTTAACTCCATGCTGTATTGAGCAAATGGCAAGCAAGTAAATAACAGAATTGGCGACTGCTAGATTACATAAAGTGATGAATGGCTAATTTTTGCTTCAAGACATTGAACGAAGAAAAAATTTGCAACAACATCAAGTGTGCATCTGAAGTAAGATTACGTGAGTATAAAATTATTTAGACTAGAAGGTATCTTTGGTGAGGTCCATCCATTATGAGCCTTTAAAATTTTTTTTTCAGTAAATTAAGTCCAGATATATCAACTAGAGTGGATTTTTTCATTGAAGAGGTAAATCCTGTCTTTCGGATATTGTTAGAATGGATAGTCCCTTCGCTCTATATTGTAGAGATGGAGTTATTTTTTAACCAATTTGGAGGTTTTTTTTTAGCTTTTTGAGGTTGTCCTGTTTACCTAAAAGCGTATTTATCCTGGACAATGCCAGGTCCACTGCTAGTCTTTCTATATATAGACAAAAATAATGTTTATTTGTTTGTTTGTGGGTTTGTTTGTTTTTTATATAAATCTACAGTTTTATTACGATCTTGATTAAATTTAGCATACATAACCTTCAAAACATGGTGGAGATTACTGTCTACCTCAGATTTCGAGAATGTAATAATTATTGATAAAAAATCAATATTTTTGGTTTGGCCAGGGCATATTATGAGAAATATCTCATGACCAACAATGCAAGACAAAGTTTTTGCAACAATCAGTGTCAACACGCAGATCACAAACACTCTGGATGGACCAACAAAATATAACTCATGATCGCCAATGCAAATAAAAATTTTTGCAATAACAGGTATTGTTTGGGAACACTCAGACTTTTTATATAAAAATTGATATAATTTTATTTGTAATTAATTATTCTATTTTTTCTATTTTTTAAGTTTATTTTACTGTTTATTATGTATGCAGACAGTGATTAGTGAGTATATATTGTTTCAATAAATGTTTAATAAAAAATCACACTCTGCAGCTAGTTGCCCTTCGCGAATAATTTTCGTGATCATGAGGATGGTTGTCCCATTATTGTTGATGTTTTTTCCGTGGTTGCTGGTTTTTTTTATTTCAGACAGACCACTTCCAGCTTCTGGCTTGACCAGTTGTCCCTCCTGCTGGTCCTCCACGTCCTTCCTAACCTGTAGCATGGCGTTCAACTTCCATTTATCATTTCATTTCAATGCTCTGCAAAATACTCCTACCCTGCCATTCGATGTTTAGTTTCTTATTGAATTTCTCACTTTCTCGCGGCAGCCATGATTCTTTTCAATGCTATTTCAACAATAACGCGCATTAAGAATGCCATGCTTCACATTTTAATTTTTATTCCCCATTAATAATTAATTATAGTTTTGCAGACTTTCTTTTTGGAAATTTTGAAATTCTTTTCCTTCCTAATAAAAAATTGGCCTGTCTCAATTTTTTTTATATTTAATCTCAATTCGCTCACTGTAGTGATTTATATTTCTCGTTACAGTGTTTTGCTGTATTTAACGTACATTTAAGTATTTCTTTATTTTATTACGAAAAATATTTTTCTTTTATAATTGAGATTGCAATGCCTATTCCTCAATGAAATCATTTTGTATAGAACATTCTTTTGTGCATAATTTTTGTAATTTATATATAAATATCGCAATTTTTAAACCAAATAAAAGTGTTTTAATGAACCACATTTACTCTTAAGTTTTGGGAGTTCTTTGTTTTAAAGTACCACCCATTAAATTCTACTTATTTTGCCTCCCCCCTCTGAACAGGTATCAGCAATGAGGTCAACAAGCAATGCACCAAAACTATGCAAGGGTCAACAATGTATGTCTCATGACCAAGAATGCAAGGCAAAATTTGTGCAATATAGAATTCAATGCATAGAATTCCTGTTATTCAGGCTTTTCTTAGAAAAGAGAATTCTTGATACTTAACAATTTCTTGAACGTCTTTAAAAATGATCAGTAACTGGAGATAATGAGTTAGCAGACTATTGAGAAAGAGTGAAAGACGATAGAGGAAGCACTTCTCTAACTCCGTGCTGTATTGAGCAAATGGGAAGCAAGTAAATAGAAGAATCGGCAACGGCTATACTATAGAAGGTGATGAATAGCCAATTTTTGCTTCAAAATGACGAAAGAAGAAATGAAATTTCAACAACATCAAGTGCTCATCTAAAGAAGGATTACGTGGTAAAAAAATTGACGGAGGCTCTGGTGACTGCCAAAGCCGCGAGTTTTTAAGGCGTAGAACTACTACTGTTGTATGTTATTATTGGTTATAGTTAGTGTGTATTTTTTGACGAAAAAAGAACAAAATTAAAAAAAAAGTTACCATATTCAATTTTGCTTTGCACATAATTTAAATCGTTTTGAAACCATAAACGATCATGCACACTGCACACGTATCTAAATTCATTTTCCATAAATAATTTTGTAAATTGTTTCGTACACGAAGCACTTTCTCAATGGTAGTATTTCTTGTTGCTGTTCAGCTTTCAACTCATTCTTATCATTCCTAGTCCTTTCACTCTCCTCTTGTTTTCGTTGTTTATTTTCTTCTTTTAACCGTTCACGTTCTTTATGTTTTTCACGTTTATTTTTCAATCGCAAATTGTGAAGATACTTCTGATACCTGCTCGAATTCGTACACACCCGAAGTCGGATAGCAAACGAACAATCTACATGATAGTAAAAGGCCTATGCAGTTGCCTCTTTTTGAAGCCAAATTAGGAAACACGAATTTTAAGATTGTTATGAAATCCTGCCATCTGCTGGAGGTATCAGTTGATTTTCTATTAAAAACGTGTTTGAAAATAATAAAACATATATTATTTTAGTCATATTTATTGTTTTGTTTTAAGAAATTAACAAAACTTCAAAGTTCATTTCTTAAAATAATTAATCTGCTTAAAATAATACATATTTTATTATTTTACAACACATTTTTAATAGAAACTAGAAGCGAATCCACCCGTTTGTATAATCGGGAAATAACCCATTGTTAAATAACTCATTGTTAGATTTTTTTTTGTTGTGACAACGTCTACCGATCGCTGATTTTATATATACGATGTACTGATTTCATGATATTATCTTAAAACGCTCGTGTTTCCATGTTTTTATACTTAATGCACAGGCCTTCTTTATATGAAATGCACAGGCTTTTTCTCGTAGGCCGTGGTTAGCTCCAATTAGTTCCAATACACGGCACACACGTATATGCTGCAAGCAGCGCCAGTCCGTTATTACGATGGCGATCATAACATTCACTTAACTTTAACTTGCTGTAACTTTAAACCCAGTGGCTAGTTTGGTGAACTTTTTGCTTATTATTCAAGACTCAACCTTCCTTTTTCCAACGAGATAATGACCATCGTTGTAGGATATAGTGATAGAAAGATATAGACTAAGATATGTACATCACTTTTTGAACGAAAAACCACGTCTGAATTTTTCCTCGGCTGCACCCCTGACCTAGTTCTACGTCAAAATTATTTAGACTAAAAAGCATCCTTAGAGTGGTCTATCCATTGTGAGCCTTTAAAAAACCTTTTTGTGGTAATCCAAGTCTTGCTATTTTTGGTTTGGATTTTTCCAGTGATTTAGTATTGCGCACTCGAGTGTGAATGTTATCAACACATACATGAGACATTTCGATCTTACGACACCCTACAATACCTCTTCATTTATTGCCATGGATAACATGTCAAATTTTGTATTGTATCAACTCAACCCTAACATTGCTATATATAAGCAAAAAATACCATCACTGCAATTTTATATTCACAATACTGACAGATAAGTGCTGAATTCCCGGACTGCAACACAGATCCATCACAGCTTGACATCAGAAAGAAACACATGCTTACACAGTTAAGCGTTACAAATCTGTCTTTCCTTTCCTTCCTTCTCCCCCCCTCACCCCTAACCCTCTTATTCTCCTCTGCCAACTACGACCTGAAGAAGTCGTCATACAAAAAAATAGTGTTGATCTCATTTCTTGATGTCCCTCTCTTAGTTGGAAAAAAAAGGCAATAACAATGATGGAGGCAACAATAAACTTAACAATAAGAATTTTGAATAGACGAGCCCGAGGTTGTTGCTTAGAAGAAAAGCATGTTAGAAAAATGATGATTCAGTTTTTTTTAGAAAGATGGCTGCCATCGAGCGATGCGGTTTACAAAGAAAAAAAGCTTGAAGACGGAATCGAGATATTCACTGAAGAAAAAGGCTTTGTCAAAGCTGCTCGGCCTCTACCCTCATCTGAATTAAACGTTGAGATGTAACGTTCCAGAAATGGAAAACTTAGTTTTAGTGGGACCCCAGAAGATGAATCCCTCGAATGCGAAAAGCTATGGAACTCCTTGAATCTGGTACTAGGCACCGAATTTGGGCCGTTAGTCTAGCAAACTCCATTTGTTAATGTGTTTTTGTTATTTATTTATTTTAGTAAAACGATACAACTCCGATCAAGAGAAGTTGAATAGTCGACTCTTCGCTAAGCGAATTCATTCCACACTCGATGTTATGTCATGAGATTCGGCACCAGAAATACGAACCATTGAAAAGGAATGTCACGAAGAAAAAGTAATGCGATGGTTCGAAATTATTGATGTTTAGCACAGTAAGCTCCACCTACTAACACACCCACCTTTTGATTACTTTGTTTGCTTTGGGTTCTTTCCTTCTGCACCCGTTTTTCTTAGCTCAGTCCTTGTTAGAATATTCCCTCCCCTTACTGTAGCTATGTCTTCCACGTTCTGAAGATAGTCCCTGTGCGTTGCCTAAACATTATATATTTAAAAAAAAATATATAGAGACAGAAATAAGAATTAAAAATAACTAGAATTTATTGAATCCTTAGAAGATTACCTACCTGAACTTTGGAGTATGAGGATAAAGCAAAGGGAATATGTAGAAAGACAAATAAAGATAGATATATTCCTTTATGATTGATAAAACAATGAGTGTAAACTACAGAACTTATAGGAAAAAAAAGATGACTTACCTTAACTTGTTAATAATTGCAAAATTATATTTTAATGAGTGTTTGAGATTAATTTATCCTACGTTTAATTTCTTTACTTAGTAATTGATACTTTTAAACATGTTTATATATATATGTTTTTTGAACGCCCGGTGGCGACAAGCTTGAAAGACACACCTGTATGAATTTTGCAACCAGAATTTTGGTGAGGAAACCAATTCAAGAAAGGACGATCAAATTCTATAATAACGGAATTATTGTAGAAATCGATAATTTTAAGGGAAGGTTCTGATGTCTATTTTGTATGTTGAATAAGCTTATTTTGGTATGTCATGTGTCGGAAAATATTATTTAATAAAGCCTCGGCTATTTTGTGTCAGACTTGAAGATGTCGGCATAGAGAAAATTTTCTTTTCCACCCCTGAACAGTAGAAGATGCTCCCTCAAACACCGAAAGATATCAAAGGGAGGTTTCATCATCATTTTGTTAATCCTTAGGAATGTTCTTGGGTTACGAATGTCTAGACGTAATTGCTAACGGTTTCTTTCTTTCTTTGCAGTCAAACCACTGCGCCTGAAGATCTCTGTACGGGAAGCGTCACGTGAATCCCTCCTTTACGTTGTCAGTTACTTTTACCTGTTACACTTGCACCGCATCAAACAGAAACTGTCCTTGCATGCAGGATGGCCGGTGTTTTTAAAGATTACCAAGAGCACTAGTAGAGCTAATGATAAATAGTGAAGACGGACTGTCATATCCTTGATGCTCACCTGAGCAATATCAAAATGGTTTTACAGCATAAATATGAAATTTTATTGGACAACACATGGGTCATACCTTATTCGTTGATATTATTTGCAACATTTCAAGCTACAACGCTGAAATGTGCAAAAGCAATAAACCTAATAAATATATTTGAATCTTTGTGAACAAGGGTAGTGAACAAGCCATATTTGAGTTTAAAAATGAACATGATGAAGTCAAATCGTTTCAGTCGGCTCAATACATTAGCTCTTCATAGGTTGTATGGTGCATTTTGAGATTGCCTATTCACTAAACACACGTGCCTGTGATCTCATCCTTATGATCTTTTTGAAGGAGGACAACAAATATATTTTATCCCATAAAATGCTACAGAATATCAAATAAAAAGCTTCGTTAGCATACTTTCGTTTTGTGAAATCGAGGATTTTGCGAGAATTATGTTGTATGATGAAATTCCGTCATATAATTCATACAATATGCGTGGAGATATCCTCAATCATAGAAAGCATGGCAGAGCTGCAAAATCGGAAGGCCGACATATTTAAAGAATACGATATTTGAAGAGTGTTCAAGGCTCATCCAAACAATGCCGAATGTGTTCTATTTGTGCTTGCTTTTACATATGGTTGCGTTTCTGAGAACGGTTAATAGGATTGAATATCCTACTGCTTGCTTAACGTGATGCTTGCAGAAATGCAACCGAAACGTGACACTTGGATATTGATAAGCACTATTCAATTGCATTAATTTGGAAACTTAAAATATAGTCGAACCAGGGAGAATGAATTGGTTGAACTCGGGAATAATTCCTTTTGCCTCGGCAGCGAAATACAACTACATGGAGAAGGGAAATATTTTTGAGGCTGCATGGCTGAATAATTAGTAAGTCAAGTCTGCTTGCATCATCTGTTTGCAGCTTTGCTGATATTTTGTGTCATTTCTGATGGTGCAATGTTGTGGCAAAACTAGCAAGATAAGCCGGCAGAAGACTTTTAAAGTATATCAAACAAAATATTGAAGGCAAACTGAATGATAGATTTCATAATAGTGCTATTAATATATGCTTGCTGACTATTCAAAAATCGGTCACGTCTATGTGAGGAAATCCTCTCCTCCAGTATGGCTTGCCAGCACCATTAGTAGAATGTGAACGCTGCGGAAATAAGTTATAATTCATCAGAACTTGCGGAAAGCTTAAATTGGCATTTAAAATTGGAAAAGAAGATAGAGAATAATGCCATATGCGAAGTGCGAGCCGTCGTCCGTTTTTTTGAATGCACAAAGTGTCCGTCCCAGCAAAATTCATCGCAGAATTACAGAAGATTACGGCACTGAAACTATGGATGAGTCATCTGTAAGGCATTGGGTTTGATACTTCAAAAAGGGATGAGCTGCTATGCCCAATGAACTGTGGTCAGGTCCCATATCTCTTACCACCGAAAACTTAAAAAACGTTTCAATGATTTTATCAGGCAAGATCAGCATGTAAAACTTAGTGAAACTTGGGTGCCCAGAATGCTTTCTGACTAGCACAAGAGCAATCGCATGGGTTCAGCAACATGCTTTTTCACTCGTTATGAGCATTATGATGATGAATATCTCAATCAAATTTTTACTGGGGATGTAACCTGCGTGTGCCATTTCACACCTGAGATCAGACACAAGTCCTTGAAATGGCACCATTCACGATCTCCAACACATCCACGCAAGTTTAAGCAGTCACTTTCAACGAGAAAACTGATGGCTTCAGTCTTTAGTCTTCGCATTTGGCAGAATTTTTTATCGTCTTATCCATATTAAAGTGTCAGAAAACTCAATCCATGCACTGAATGAACTCGAAATTCGACCTCAACAAAGCTAAGATTTTGGTATCGGTACTTGCATCGGTACTTGTATGTTTTCATTTGGTTCAGTGGTGCCATCAATATGCGTAAACGAGTACTACTTTCTAGACTGCCCTCATAGCTCTTGCTCTATGACCCCGACCCTCCTTTTTATTAAATCATAAAATTTTCAATAAATTTATTAATTGACCGTATGAAGAAGATTTTGACAAAGTAGTATCCTTTAGATGAACATGAAAGCTTATTTGAAGAATAAATCTGAAGTTTAGAATAAATTGAATTCTTTTAATAATAATATTTAGAGATTAGAAGTTCTTCAAAATGCACTCGTGAAATAAAGCAGCAATTCAAATAAAAATATCATATGATTGGAATCCAGGAATGGAGCTAGAAACGTTGCATCAGCCTGGTGTAATGCATCAGTTGGATTGAGAAATTGGAGAGATTATGGAACTTGTGGAATACTATAAATATCGGTGTCAAAGATCCAGTCGGTCTCTGTCTCTGTCTCCTTAGAGGTCTCTTTAGAGGTCTCTATAGCTCACTCTGAGTGAGTGAGGTAAACAGGAATCACTCTAGTTCTCAATCCACTCATGTGTTTTTCCATGCTCTTGAGTTGGAAGAAGTGATCCAGAATGAGAATGCCATGATTGAATCTATCACAGTATGTTCAATGTAGAAACCCAGAGAACGAAGAAAATACGCAGAAAGTCCCAGAAAACGAACTAAAGATTTATTTGAAGCAGCAGCCACTATCCTCACCACCAGACCTGTACCAAAAAATCCCTCTCCCATGGTAAAACACTCTCAATCTTTCCTCATTCTAAAAAAAAAGCTATCACAGCAAAATTCTTTTTCCTATTAAAATTCTATAGATAAATAACTAATCATTAAAAGGAGTTGCATTAACTTAAAAATTTCAATTATAATATAGAATCAGGATTCCTAATGTAATTATCAAAATCTTTCAAAAAATAGTGAATTATCTAATAGAGAACTCTTTTTGAATTCTATTTCAATTTCACTTAAATGTTAAGTTTAATAATAAGTTGTTTAACTTCAAATAATATTTCCAATCAAATCAAGTATTTATAATATTTAAATATTCTGTCTTAAAACATAGGATTTGGAAATAAATGCTTATTTTTATACATGTAAATGCGTTCTCTCCATTCATCTTAAGTATGAATGTGTACTAATTAATGATTATACAGTTGGCGCGGAACAACCCTTACCAAAAGCCTTGTCATAAATCTGGCAGTTGATAAGCTACATCAGCCTCTGCTACCAAGGAAAGAACCTTGGACATACCCACAGGGAAAAATATGTTGAAGGTGGACCCGAGAGGAGTAAATATAGGGAGAAGCACTGATGATATTTAAGTCCTCCAGTGTAAAAAATTTTAATGTTCTAGTGTTATAAGTTTGGCGAATATTTTAAGAATAGTCTCTGATATGATCTTGTGGGTGAATTAACCTATTTAGGACGGAAAAATTTTGATCAAAAACGAGAAAATTGCGCTATATTATTAAAAAATTTCTTCTACCTAAAGTATATCTATTTATCGCGAGTTTTTTTTCCATAGTTTTGATTGATGTTTAGGCCACTCCATGAAACAGTTTATTTTATGTTATGTGCATAATTTATTTCTAATAATAACCCTTCAAAACACAAATATCAGTAAAGAAAAATTAATCTTGTTTTAATGAATTTTTTTAAAAAAAACGAAAATTATTTCCAATTAGTAAGTTAGGCCGAAAATGTGAAGTATTTCATTGTCTGTATGAGAATTACAAAAATAATTAAGAAATTTCATTTATTATCAATGTTATGAATTTTTTTTCATAACTATGTGCAGATTTCAGGGGCTTGAAGTTGGCGCCAAGACGTAATTTAATGCTACTTGATGTAATCGCGTAGATCTAACTACAACCAATCAAAATCCAGGCCATGCCTCTATCCACCAGAGAGCTCTTGAGAATATGATTTTATGTGCATTTTATAAAAAAAAAATAGTGCTTGTAAATTGCATATATGCTAAAAAAATTAAATATTCATTTATTATTATACAATTTCTGTTATTTTTTATAAAATTCAATGACATGTGTTTATAAACATAAAAATATATAGAGAAACAAATGAATACTGTTTATGAAAATGAATATATGTGCGAATTTTAAATAAATTTACAATCATTTTGGATATTTTAAATATAATTTTACAATATATTTTAATTTAAAATTAAAAGCATTTATTACTATTTTGTGCATAAAAGAAAAAACAATTTTTTTGTTCAATTGTTGTTTTTTTATTCATGCAAAATAATGAAAAGTTACCCAAAAATTTCTAACTATAATATAAACATTCCGAATGCATATATACTAGTCCATTTACTAGTATTTATTAGTCCACATCCAAATTATGAGTCTTAACATGACGTAAACAATTCTTTATAAAGTAAACAATATACAGAAAAAAAACAAAATTACATTCTAACCTTCTAAGCATTGGAGAAGCTCTGTAGAGGAGGAGGGTGGGAGGATTTCGGAATGCATTCTGAAATGACGTCATCATGGCGGCAGTCACACCTTATTGATGTGAATCCTACATTTTATTTAATTTCTATTTTCTAAATTCATTTTATGAATTATCATTATACTTAAAATAAAGAATAGACTCTGAGGATTAAAATTAAAAAAGTTCCTTATACCCAACTGCAATAACAATCTCGCAATTTAGCGTGAAAGTTCAACTTCGCGAAATCGAAGACAAAGAGAGTATTAAAATTACAAGGATGAAGTAATGGTAAGATAAAAAAATTTTTTATATATATTTATGCAGAAAAACTTGTATAGAACAATTAAGGAAGGTACGAAATTTCATATAAAGCAGATTTTTATTAGGTAGAGAGTAAATATATTTTAAAATGAAGAAGTATGTAATGGGTATATAAGATTGACGTTTAGTTTGTAACATCCACGCCTGTTCATTTTAAAATAATTATAATAAATACAATAATTCACTCTCTAGGCTAATTGTACAGTATTATTATAGAAAAATTTTTAATGTATAGAATATAGTAAATCTCATTTTCCTAGAAAGTGCCAAAACGAGTGAAAGTTCCATTTGGCACTCCAGCTTCCCAAACAAGTTAAGGTGAGTAAAATATTTGCTTTTAAATTAAGGTGTGTATTGGTCATAAGATTTTTATAGCAGATAAGAAAATTTTGTTAGCTATAAAGAATTTTATTATTACATTAATAATTGAGTTTTTGGCTCTGCAACCTAAACAGGGAAGGTGATCCTTGACATCGAAGCAAGAGGCTCTAATTTCTTTCATCATTGCAGAGAACTTAAAAGGAGAACAGAATTAAAAAGTAGAAATTAAGGTACAAATTTCAACTTGTTTAAATTTATTTAAATTTATAAATATATATCAACAATAAAATAATGAAGGAATAAACTCCCCTATAGAAATCAAAGTAAAAAGAGAACATTTAGCCTTTTATCAAGAGATATTGGTTTTTAATGGGAACTCTGATAAAGAAATATTTTTTAAATCCGTGGAAAAGGTCACGTTAGCATAGGGTGGACTGAGAAGTCAACGGTGGCTCTGACAAGGTTGAGATTACATCGTAATGTTTTGTATTATGTTAGAGAAAGCGAACATTGGTTTGATGGTTGTGAAAATTACGAAGAGTTCAAAGAGGATTTAATAGCCAGGTTTGGGGAGAAGACACTGGAGGAGAGAGAGGGATAGAGAGAGAGAGAGAGAGAGATGGAGAGAGAATTTAATACATGTATACCAGAAATAGGTGAGGAGGTCCAAACGTATGCCACCCGGTTGGTAGCAATAGGGAGGAGATTGATGCCCCCTGTGAAGAAAGAAGGAGAGGAGAATGAGGTGTTAAAAGTCAGAAAGGATATGCATCACGAAATAATTATGCATAGGTTAAAACATTGTTTTATGGAGGGCCTTTTGCTGTCCCTACAACGACAAATGGCGTGCGTGAGTCTGGAGACATGGGAAAATGTGGTGGAGCTAGCGGAACAAATTGACCGGGTAGGAAATAAATTTAAACTGGTGATGGTGTTAGGGTTAATAGAAGGTAACGAAATAGACAGTGACACTTTAGATCAAAAGTAAGAGGTCAGAAGCATACTTAGTGGATATAACAAAGAGATAGATCAACAGATGGAGGAAGCAGTCAGAAGAGCAATTAGTCGATGTAATGAAGAGACAAAAATGAATAAAGAAGGATATCAAAGATCAGAGGCAAATATGTTAGATAATAAGAGGTGTCAAAAGGTAATGTGTAGATTTTGTAAAAAGTAGGACATTCAGAGAGGAGCTGTAGAAAAAGGGCACACCACATAAACAAAAGTACAGAAACAAGAAATGTAAAAAAGAGAAGGAAAACGTTGCGGTAGAAACCCAGCCAAAAAGAGGATCCCCGATCCCAGAGGGGTAGAGGTGAGCACAGGTGATCAAATTGAGACGAGTGAAAAATTTACTGGCAAACAATAAAGTCACAGGAACTAAATGGACAAGAAACCAGTATATTTGAAAAAAGGGGTTAGGGTCCCTCCCTTTGCTGAGATGGTTTGTGAAGGAGTAATAAAGGAGAAAGGATGTGAAAGAATGCATGATGGGATTGAATTTTGTAATTTAAAGATGTTGGGATTAAAGAAGGCTGATGTACTAGTGAGGGTCTCGGAAGACAAAGTGTACTGGTACGATTAATCAATTGTTCACAAGAGGAGTTGGCTTTAAACAAAGGTACCAAAATAGATAATATCTTTCAGGCAGAACACCTTCACCTTGTCTTAAATCATACTATCAGCATAAAGGAAGAAGGCACAAAGGAGCAATTGAGTCGAGAAAATTATTTAAAATTTAAAAAATCGGAGCATATAAAGGAGAGGGGTCGTAAGCAAATGAAAGAAAGACTGTGAAAGAAATATAGAATTTACTTCACACAAAGTGAGTTTGATATAGGATAGGCTCATGCATTTCACTAAAGCATAGAGCGAGAGATGCTTGTCCTATAGCGCAGGCCCCCTTATCGCATACCATATGCACAAAGGGAAATAATGGACAATATCATTGAAAACCTATTAAGACATGAAGTGATCGAAGAAACCAACTCTCCTTGGGCGCCCCCTGCCCTACTGGTTTAAAAGAAGGACAAAACGTTTCGCTTTGTGGATGATTACCGAAAATTAAATAAGGTGACGAGGTTAGATGTTTACCCGCTTCCTTTGATATCAGAGACGCTGTCAGCTCTGACAAATGCCAGGTTTTTTAGTGTGCTCGATGCAAACCAAGGCTACTTTCAATTGGGTATAGAAGATCGCACCAAAACTGCTTTCGTGATCAATTTAAGAGGTAACCAATGGGACTAGCCAAGTCTGTGAGCGTTTGGGAACACACCACTGAGCAAATAATTAGGCCAATTAAAGAAAAATGTAAAAACTTTTGTGATTGCTCACAATCCTAAAGTAATCAAAAACAGAGGAAATTTTTAAAAGAAAAATTTCATCAAGGTTAAAGCTGCTTTATATTCAATTTTTACCTTCATCTTCAATTTCAGACTCATCATTTGGTGGCTCTGTGAGCTCATCTGCATACGCATTCAGCAAATGAGCATCAATCTGAAATTACAATATCTTGTTTTACAAAACCATAAACTAAAGCAAATTTTTATTAAAAAATAAAATTAAATAAATTATTTTACCCTTTCTTCCTCATCATCATTTAGACCAATCTCAGACAAAGTGCCTAATTCCCAATCCATAATTGCAACGATCTCATCTGTAGTCAAATTCTACGTTGCCTATAATCTTCAATGGCAACAAAATTTTAATTAGTAAATATTATTTATGTACAAAGTCTTTATAATGAGGATGAATTGAAATTGCAAAAGTTATCATTTTGGAAAAAATTGCTGTTATAATTCATGATATACATGACAGGATAAAAAATTTTCACCGAATATTAGTTATTATAGGAAATGTAATCAGAATTAAGATTCTTAATGACAGTCGTAATCTCTGCAAAAACAAAGTATACCACAACTGAGATTTGTTTATAAAAAAATCTCTAGCGAGTTATTTTTCTAAAATATAATTATCAGACTATAACATTCCGTGAAGCAAAAACTAATAATTACAAAATGAAAACATTTTTTATTTAATGCAAAAGGTAAGAAATGTATATATGTTTATGTAAGAGGGTAATCATAATTTGATTCTAAAATATATGTAATGACCACATTTGAGTTTTAACTCATAATTTAATTAAGAATTTTATCTCCTTTTTTGAAAATTAGATATACAGAGACAAAGCCATTTACTGTCAATGTCATAACAGAACCTCACAAGGCAAAAGTTGATTTTATCCTGTAGGAGTACAATAATAAAATTTGTCTGCATTATGTAGTATTATAAATCAAATCACTTAATCAGAATTGTACAATAAAGTAACTCTGCATTTTGGAGAAAATTATGAAAGGTTGTAAAAAGTGTGCACGAAAATTTAAACCCAACCATGTTGGTGCATGTCGATAAAAATCTTGAACGTTTTGGCAAAAAGTGTGCTCGAAAGTGTACTTCTAATAGAAACCACATGGTTTATGTTTTATGCCATTCTATTCTCTGTTAAAGATTTTCTTACGAATATTTGCAAAATTTGATATAATGTCGATAATTATTATAAAAATAATTACAAGAATAGCTGTAAGAAGTGCACCTTGTTAAGTTTTAAAATATTTTATATATGAATTCCTAATTATAAAATTCCGAATGTGTTAATAACCTAATTATCATGCTCATTATTTAGTAGAAATATATATGTATAACATTTAAGTTTCTAACTAAATTAAAAGAATTATATAATACTTACTTTATGTGCGATCCAAAATACAAAAATCAGCGAGTTGCCTACGCTTGAATAAGATGACATGAGTATTAATCAGTGAGATTTCCTTATAAGTAATGGAAAGTGTTCCAGAAATAGCAGGAGGAAGGTCAAGTCAGGGAAGAGGAAGAACAAAGACGTAATTATGACGACAGCATTTGGAATATCTATCGAATTTATTTTGTATAAAATATAAATGAATGTTTGTGTTCAAAATAAAAATTACTCTTATCTATCTAGCTACAATAGTAACTTCGAAAGTTTGAAGTTTAATCTTAGTGGAAAGAAACGAGATCTGGATTTACATTGGACGATTTACGACAGGAAATATTAAAAATTTGTCATTTTACATAGAATTTCTTTTTACAGAAGTAATCATACAAGTATTCTAATAGATTTTGAGAAGGTTTTAGAACAGTTGAACGCAAATATATTTTATGCCAAGAAGTTTCACAGTGGCATGTTAGATCGCTCACTTGTCTCTCATTACAGAAAGCACTGTCTTTTTTATATTTAATAAATGCAAATTAGATGATTACTATACAACATTTATAAGGAAATGAGTCGACTTTATTGAAAGAATAAAATTATTGTTCCACATACCCAATCGTTTAATAAATAAAAATACTTATATTTAACTCTCTGAAAAACTATTTCTCAGATGGATAAATGCATCTTTTTGATAGTAAGAGGTTAACAAATAGCACAGTAACTGGGACGAAACGCTGCTGTACTTAATTTCCGCTCACAACACAAGCCCTCATAGTGCTGTAAAGGAGATGCTGTTTTTCTTATTTTACAGTAGAGAAGCATTATTGCCCCTTGAGAGTTTAGGCAATACCTAAGAAAATATCTTCCTATATTGACAAAAATTATGCATGAGAAGTTGAATAAGAAAATTATGCATAAGAAGTTGATCTAAGGTTGCAGTATGCTTACAATATTGCTAGCCAAGCGTCAGAAGAGCAAAAAGTAAAAAAAAGGGCTTGCCTGGCTTCCAGAAATCCACCTTATCAATTTAACCCGGCGTCACTTGCGCCAAATTTTATAACAGCACTACCCGCGCTGCAGTGTTTACACCGCACTTTTTAAAAGTGATTTTATTTGATAAAAAAGTACTCAGTGAGATAAAATAACATAAAATGACATAATCGTAGCTTTTTTATTTATTTTTACATTCTAAATTGTTAAGTTTAACAGTTTTTAATTTTATATTTAATTTTCATTTTAACTTTTTTAAAAATATTTTAGTAACACAAATTATAAAAATTAATTTAAATTATAATAACCATATTTTTAAAAGAAAATGTAGATATTACAAACTATAAACAAATGTTCTACACAAGTTCCTCATGTTCCACCATGCAAGGATTGCAATGAACTTCCCGAGCACTATGATTTCTGCACACATTTCTTTTGCATTTTCCACAAGTGATGTTTGTTTTTGTATTTTTGTGTGCGCTACATAAGTAACAAATCCCTGAATGTCTTTTTTTATTCTGTTTGTATTGTGACAAAAAAAGTGTGATATCTTTTTGTACAAACACGTAATCGACTTAACTTTGCAATTTTTGAGAACTCAAGATAGTGCAATTTATGATCACTTATACAAATTAGAAGAAAATAATAAAATTAAAGATTAAAAACAAATAAAGTAAAAAATAAAAAAACAAACGACTCCTGGACGCTTTTGAGAGCATGGAAATCCACTCTACCAACAGCAGTGACCTTCTTAACTCTGACAAGGGACCTATAGGGGATTCCAAACTGATTCAGTGGTTTTCAACTTTGACCAATCACTGAACTTACCCATTCGCGTGGCCTTTTCTGTCATTGGTCAGGGTTCAACCTTCTATAATTTGTCTTATTTGTGTGCCTTTTCTGTTATTGACTAAAATTCCCTATAAATAGCAGTTGTTTTCTTTACACACTCAGTTGCATCTTGTGTGTTACTCCCTGTTAATCGTGCTGAAGATGAGAGCTTCATTCTCGAAAAGTACTTACAGGTCGTTTTTTTTTTTTTACTCGTTGTGGTTAAAGAGTGTTTTATTTCTTGCATTAGTATTAATTTATCCACATCCTTTTTCCTTATAAAATTTGTTTTCGGTCCTCTGCATTATTTGCATTTTTGCCAGTTCCGGAAATTATATTTTTACTTTCACAAATAAAGTGATTTTTAAAAAATCATGTTTATGTCAAAAATTTACTTACATGACTGCTCGCGTACTGGTATTTGCACTGCAGAGTGAGACCAAGCGTGGAAAAAACAACTTTACTCTTCACTTTTGATAAAATGAATGAGATCAATACAGGCGCTAGCTGTTGCTAACAAGTTGCACTTGGAATACATGGAAGTCATCACAGAGTAGCGCCACTGTATGATGAGCTATATAAAATAAAACAAAAAGTGCGGTGTAAACAACGCTCGCGCGAGTGACGCCAGGTTAAGGTGGGAGACTACGTTTATTTGCAATCCGCTATGATTAAAAGGGATTAGCCAAGAAAAAGCTGACAATTATTTGGGACCCTATGAAATTCTTTCCCAATTATCGAATGTAAACTTTATCATTCGAGAATTAAATGGGACGAAAAACAATAGGTGCATGCTAATAGATTTAACCCCGCGTATGGGACTCAGAAGGGAGTAGACAGATCTGACCCTCTCGAATCACTGCTCGAAAATCGAGTAGAAGCAGACATCCCAAAGGTTAGGGAACTCCGAGTTCGGGCAGAAGAATTTACTGATTCCCAGGAATAATGTTGCACAATTACTCCCTGTGGTGCCCACTCCACAAAAGGCACATGCTCCCTTTTCGCATATGTAATCTAAGAAATTCGGAATCCATTAATGATGGAGCTTGGTTAAGAGACTCTCCTGATCATTCCTTAGTGATCATATGAGCCGAAGGACAAGGGAACTTCAATATGGTGGAAATAAAGGAAAACATTCATTCATTTGTAGAAATTAGACCCAGCGTGATTGTAACACTAAGAGAGGATGTTCGCAATGGAAAATACAAGAGGAAAAATTATTTCATGATAATTCATAAGTCAGTAAAGGAAAGCCAGCATATGAACCTGCATATAGTTGAAATAGGGAAGACTCTAGGAAATATAATTAAAAAACTCAATCATGAAAAAGAGGACCAGAAATCAGACCCCCCCCCCCTCTCTCCTCAACTACAAGCACAAATTTCTTCTCAGGATCAAACAGCTGATCTGCCTACACATAACAAATTGATTATGCTCCTTATGATTGTCATTGTCGGCTTGGCATGCACAAGCCAGGAATAAAAATTCAGCAAATGTGTAGACAAATGGGAGAAATGAAAGAAATATTAACCAGTTTGAGTAAAGAAATGAAAGAGAAAAAAGAAAAGAGTGAGTAGCGGAGGAGAAATTCCCCTTCCCCTCCCCCACTGGGGATACCCACTCAACCAGCTTATAAATCACCTGTAGTCGTTCTACCGATTATTTAATTGTATAGTGCTCTTCCTATGGTTAACAATGTTGACCCAAGGTGGAGTATAGAAGCCCGGTATCGGCAGAAAGATAGATAGCACCCCCTTGAGACACACATGTTGCCCCACAAGTACATGAAAATGCCTTTGGATCAAGACCCATGTCGGGGTACCAAAAGGGCTGCAGGTACAAATGTACCCATGACGACTGACAACCCTGAGAATGGTATTCTCATTGCCAAAACAAGCACATATACCCTTTTGAGAGGATTCACAAGATATCAAAAAGAAAGCCATACATACTGCAAAGAATTTGCCCTCCAAAGTGTTAAATCAGATGATAAAATTCTTAAATAATATGAAACAATAAGCAGTTGACAATTTTCATAGTATTCAAAGTACTAGCAATAAGGTGTCTGAGCTTTAAGAGACTAAATTGTGAAAAAATCGAAACAGTTAAGCATGGTTCCCTTCCCCTACTAGTGTTTTCTCACCATCTTAAAAGTGGGAAAGACACATTTGCCAGCGAGAAATCTCAGGGTAAATGATCCTACTTTGATAGTAGCGACAGAAAATGGCAGCCCGTTCTGATATTAATTGTAATAATTAATATTACATTTGAGAATTTTATCCTTCATTTGCAAACGTTTGATAGAATCGTATTCATTTAAACGGTTTTGATTTTAAGCCAGAGCGAAAGCGATGATCAGAGAAATTTGTATTACGTTTTGTCAGTAGCAGGTAACCAAATCTGAAGAATATCAAGCATCAACTTTTGAAAAGAAAGCAGTGAGTGTTAGAAGAGGGAGAGGACCCCCCCCCCATAGATTGAGTGCTTATTAAAGTTAAACAATTACAAGATTACTTAAAGATAGGGATTAATGTAGACATGCATACGAAAGAAAATCATGGTAAAAAATAGTTAATAGCATTTAAAGTTCTTTCCTTTTTTATGGAACTTGGAAAAGCACCACCAGTGTTGGAAAAGCACCACCAAAAGTTTAATATCAATTACCTTTACAAGTTGTAACTAGTGTCTATTCTTTTGAAAGGAAACGTTCTAAATATTCTTCAATATTTTCATAATTTATTAAAGAAGGCTTAAGGTTAAAGTCAGTTTAAAGTCT
>JAHWFO010007430.1:170289-180593 GCA_023313115.1 Rhysida immarginata
CTTTCTGCGATATCAGACGGCTTCAGAAAGCTCTGGAAAGAGAATTGAACAACATTTCAAAGCCACGCCTACCACCCACAAACCGAAAATCAAAAATCTGGCTCCGTCCTGCACCAACGGAGCAAAAATACTTTAACGATGCCAAATTTCAGCTTTCTGCGATATCAGACGGCTTCAGAAAGCTCTGGAAAGAGAATTGGACGTACATACATCTGGACATACAACGAAATTATATATATAGATAAGCATCAACTCGAGGTAATGGAGAGATAACAGACTATATAGAGATAACAATGGAAAGGAAGTAAAAAAGCAGTCCCTTAGCTTGGCGTTGCAACAATTTCACCATTGCAACTGAGCAATTTGTGGTTGAAAAGTGGTCATAAAAGTTCCTTGGTGGCCATTAACGAACAAAACATGTGAACAGAAGAAAGTGTGACTGCTAGACTTCATCAAGCGAGAAACGCCTAAATTTTGTTTAAAGCCACCGACAGCAGAATGAAGGAATTGCAACAACGGATTACTTGTTAGTGCTAACTCCCATTGACATTGTTGGAATTGCAGAGTACACTAATCTAAATGATCTCATTTGATCCCTGCCAACAAGGAAGAGGAAAAGCTAGCCATAAAAAGAATGCCTGATGAAGTAGAGTTGGTCACTATTCTAAATACTGTACTGTAAAACTCCGATAGATCAAATATAATGGGTGAATAGGAGTATTCGTTGTATTATCCAAGTTCATTAAAACAAAGCGAGTGTACTTCTAAGATAAGTTTACATGGCCAAGAAATTACTTAGGCTAGTTGTGGCAGATTTAGGCAGAGCCATTCGATGGGAATATCAAAAAATTTTTCTAGCTTAATAAATTTAGATTTTTACTCTAATAATTCTAAGCTTATTCATGTCTTCATATTATGTAAACTCAGATATTGCAAAACTTTATCAAAAAAAAAGTCCGATTAACACTAGTCAGAAAAAAACAAAGGTTTTGTCACTCAAGAAATATAATTTCTAATAATTGAATAGATAATTGTTACATGCTAAATAAATTATACTAAAAGTTTTGCATAAATTTTTACGGAACTATGAAAGAAATAGATGAATAATACAAAAATAGAGTCACATTTAAGTACCAGTAGATAAAAGTTGTTTCTACTAAATTATTTAGAATTGTGATTATAAAGAGTGTATAATCATTAAGAATTATAGACAAATGTAGACAAAGGTCAAAAAGAAAAAAGTTCCTACAAATTTTTTAATAACAAAATAATTAAACCAAAATTTAATTCATCATTAAGCTTAAGCTGGTAAACTTCTTAAGAATTACCTGTACGTTTTATTATATACACTAAATGGCCAATTTATTATGCCCACCTGTTTTAAGCAAATTTAGCTATGGGATGATGCTGTTGTCAATAGAGGGCAATAAAAAAGAAAGCAATGTGTATATGACAATTTTAGAACTGAGTTGTTTTTGAAGAAAAGTTCAAACACAGCGAATTGTCATTTTTTGATTTTGAACTTGCATAAATGCTTATATTGTTGTTCTTCAATATCATCATGCGTTGATAATGCTTTTTACCAATGTACAGGGTTGCTTTCAAGAAAAAAAAAAGCTCCTGCGATAATGCTTGTATTCCACAGGATTGGTTACATCAATATCAAGGATAATATGCTTTGCTTATGTTGCCGCCACATTTCCCAGATCTACAATATCATGAAGTATTTGTCAGATTTAGATGAAAAGCAACCACATATTTTCAATGTGCCAAAGCCTTCTAACCGACAAATGTCACCAATTTAAAAGTCCTATTCATCAAGCATCATATCAGATTCCTTATAACTGTCATTTGTGGCTTTGTGTTAGGATCGCTCTCATATTGGCAGCTAATTCTTACTATTCGATGAACTGCCAATTATCGCAGTCCTGTCAATTATCACACTTCTGTAACTGATAAACATTTTTAATGGAAAATGGAACTTACAGTTTCTAAACAAACGTACACCAGGCTTTCGAATAAAAACAAATGCAAGCGGTGTCTGACGCAAACTCTGGTGATCCATTGTAACAAACTTGAGCTGGGAAAGAGACACAAGTTGTCTGTTTTTAAATGCACCTCTGTCCACATATACAAATGCCACGAATTGTTTTCCAAGTCGATAGTCACAATAACAGACCAAGGAGTCTGCCTAGAACCAGGCTAGACTAAATAGAGCATCGGGGTTCGAGACGCTTGGGTATTATAAACGACAACATAAGCCTGATGGCAGAAAATCTCAAGCGCTTTCATATTGAGAGTGACTATTTACTATTGGTAGTCCTGATAATTATCCAAATCTTATCACAGAAGAAATTTCACAATTAAGAAAAATTTACGGTTTCATCGGTTGTGGTACCGTCGTATGATGCACATAATTACTGGTGAAATAATATAGGCTAACTTAGCCCCACTGAGAAGGTGGCCAAAATAAATTGGCCAATGAATATTTTATATTATTGCAACTTCAATTGTAATAAAAAATTGAATATTACTGAATCTTACTTTGGATGCTGTACTCCAAGAAAATCAATAAACTTCAGTTCGCACTCACCGGGGACGAAGTAATCACTCGCATATAATAACATTAAATTTTCAAAATTCAGGGGTTCGTCTGCATTTTTCCTTGCATTACCTACAGTAGAAAAACAAAATTTTCAAAATATTTTGAATTGCATATTGTTAGAAAGTAAAACATAAACTAAAAAAAATGAGCTATAACGTTGTTTAAATAACTAAAGTAATATATACTTGTAATCATGGTCATTTGGGATCTATCCTGTTTTTTGTGTGTTATTCGCAAAACCTTAAGCTTAAATCCTCACCAATGATGCTGATTTAGTGTTGTGTTTTGTGTGTAACTATTGTGCAGTTTCCTAATTTCTGATTTAGATCACCATATCACAGAACAGTGGGCATTGTCCCTGAAATATGCATACCTCAATAAATTAATTAAAGGTGCTATTTATAAATAAATTCTTATGTTTTAATATACTATTTATTTATTATATGTTATTATTATTTATTTTTTTTTTTATTATTAACAAAATTTACAAAAATAATTCATCAATATACAAAATTTACATAATCTACCAAAGTTTAATGTGCAATGTTCAACTAGATAACCAGAACAGGGTAAAATATTTAGCTCTGATGCAGAAGAAGTATTGAATTTGTGAATTTAATTATAAATTGAAGCTGAATTACATATCAATTGAAATATGTAGTATGTAACTTAGTATTATCCTGAGAAATAAACAAATGTATAAAACAAATCGATAATTTTATAAATTCAGATTTAAACAGTCAGGCAACCGAATTGCCTGCGACCAATAGGATATGCTAAAAAATCTGAAGATAAAGAGGAACCCCTTTGTTTTCTGAAGACGCTTTCTGTTTTTAAGATTTAATAAATTAGTTTCGTTTAAATTTTGACCAGTCTCATTCATTATTAATAAAACAAAGAAATAACTCTTTCACTCCAACGGTTATATTAATAAGGTAAACATAAAGGTAATACAAAAAATAAAAATAATACAAAACTAAAAATATAATCAAATAGTTGCGTGCGCATTTCAATAGCACAAGAATGAGTAAAAGAGGAAAACGACCTCGTATATGTAAGAGGGAGGTTTATATACTTGCTTGTGATTAGTTTTGAATCTTGACCACCAGTAATATTATCATTGCTTGCTCCTCAGTCCATATTGAACAAAATGCTCCTATTGCTACATTGGATTGACACACTTTCGAAGGGGTCAAAGAGATTTATTTTCCTAATTGGATGGAGCAATATTCAGCAATTGATATCAAAAGTATAGTCTGTATCCAGAAAATGTTTATATTTGGCATTTATTAGATCTACCGGGTTTTTTATCTGGTATGAATATTCCTCTTAGTCTGATCTCGATAAACCTTGATTTTTTAAGGTTAAGAATTCGATCCTAATTATTATTTAAAAAGCTCTGTACTGTATTGGAAATTATAAAGGTTAACATCAAATTATAGATTGAATATATATTTTTTGTGAGAGTACTGTTATAAGATATGGCATTTCTATTAGTTGTTCTCAGTGGCATAGGTGTGGGGGGGGGGGCAAACATGGTTAAAATGTTACATTTCTTAATGAAACGTGACGTACATTTAAGAGCGGGAAAAATTTGATTCTGAAATTGATTCTTAATTAAATAACATCAATTTGGCGTCCCATAAATGCTGCGCCCGCGGAAAAATGTACCCACTTGTCCATTTCCTAGCTACACCAGTGTTGGTTCTTTGTTCCTCTTGAGTTTCGTGAATTCTGACAAGTGCTTATTAAATCTTCTTTGACATAAGAGGTCGTTGATTGTCTTCATATGGTATGTATTTTTCAGGCCAATGAATATGATAACTTTACTGTTCTTAAAGAGCTTTTCTTCATCCTTCATCTTCAAAGTAGATTAATTGCTCAGTCAATCATTTGGGATATTGTGGACATGTTATATTTCTATGGATAACGAGAGTCTGAAATAATATAATTCAGTTTTTTAGATGGTTTCTGTAAATGTCAAAAACCAGAGAATTACTTTCTTTTTAATTAATACAATTAAAAAGGGCAGTTTTCGGCCGTTTTCCGTTTCAAAGTACAATTATTAGTATGGTAAAATTAGTTAAAGTGGTAAAGAAGTCATCGAGATAAAGAGAATCTAAATCAAAAATGGCTAAGATATCATCTAAATAACGTTACCAAGTTTGAAGTATATTCGAGCTTTTTGAGTTATACTAAGGATCGAATTCCTGAACTTTAAAAATCCAGTATAAAGGAAATTTTCTGTGGCTAATGCCCTGTGGCTTATCGAGGTCAGACTAAGAAACATATTCGCGCTAGATTTATAGAACATACTGCCCAAGGATATATAGTATCTGATAAAACTACCATAGCTAAAATTTTTACTGAATACAGGCCATTCTTTTGATATAAATAATTTAAATTGCTCCATCCAATTAGCAAAAAGAATCTGCTTGCTACCATTCAAAATATGTCAATTCAACGCATTAATAGGAAGATTTTATGGTATATGGTCTAAGTACCAAACACTGATTCTGCTTTACTCAAAGTGCTGGTCAACATTCGAAACCAAACAAGTGTATATAAGTCTTCCTGTTAGGCTTCACTCTCATATATATATATACGAGGTCGTTTTCCACTTTTGCTCATGTGGATGCAACGTATAATCAGGATGACTTCCAAGAAAACCTAATCAAAGCCAACTACTTCCCGGAAAATGTAATCAGAATCTGTAAAGCCAAAGGAACCAATGGTTTTGGTTCTGCTCCCGAACACCGAACACAACCAGTCATTCGAAAACATCAATCGTATTGGGCTGCTGGCAGTGTTAACAAGAAGCCACTATAATGCTACAACTGCCTGCGATTTGGTCACGTATCCATGGGCTGCACAGAAGATCTCTGGTTCAACAAATGCGCTGAGGGGCACCAGTCAAGATATTACCCCAAGATTAAAAAACAAGACCCTCCAAAGTGCTTCAGATGTGGTGGACAGTACACTTCAAACTACACAAAATGTTCAAAAGACTTTCATGTTAACCTTTTCTCAGCCAGCTATTTTCTTGAGAAAGTGATTCTTCTTACAGGGGGATAGAAAATAATTATTAGAAGATTCAATAACTGATATACTGCTTTAAAATTCTATATTTATGATCTTGATTATAATTGCTCTTGATTAGTAATTTTTTTTGTCGAATAAAAGTAATGATTTTTTAAACAATACATTAAAATATATAATAATATTTTCTATTTGAAATACTTGGTTTTAACCCTTTTTTTAAAATATATAAATGTAAAATTTATGGAGAAATCTTTTCTAAATAATGCGAAAATTTTTTTTAATATCCCTATTTGTTTTTTAACAATTTTTTTATGTAACAGAATGTTCAATTTTTTTACTATTTTTTTTTAGAAGATATATGTAATTTGTTGTCAAATGGGTCGCACATGCATGACAATAGCTAAAAATTACATAATAGGATTTTCATCTCTGTCTTTGATAAAGCAATGGCATGGCCTTATCTAACTTCCTTGTATTCTAATAAGGGAACAATCTCTGATGACGTCATCAAGAAACGATCTCCATAACAATGGTTTTAATTTTTGTGAAATAACTTATGAATAAAATGTAATTTATGAAAAAAAACTTTAAAACAAAAATAAATGGAATTTCCTAATTTAATTCCATCATTAAATGGTTTAATTGCGCCATGGAATTTTTTAATAAATTGTTAAATTTAGATGTTGCTAAGTTTCTTCATACCAGATACATAAGCTTTCTAATATTTCGAATATTATTGATTATTATTAAATATGGGGTATATAATTTATTTGCGATTAATTATAAAACTTTTAAGAATTCAAGAAATGCAGTTTAAATTTTTTATTCATATTAGAAAATTTCTTATAAGCATTTTTTATAGTCATGATTCCCCCTCCCCTCGAGGAAGACAATAGCAACGTTCATGTCATTAACAGACTTTGAAAGAGGTCTGATTATCAGCCTCTCCAAGGCTGTAGGGTCAACCAGACAGATTCTATCCATGTGCCGCAGGATGCACGAAAGGTAGGCCAATGTTGGAATCAATGGCGAGAGGAAGACACACATGCTAGAAGACCAGAATGTGGGGCTCCAAAAACTTCAGCTCATACCGATATAATACCGTAAACAGCGCTACCTGACAGAACCACCACCCTGCGGCAAAATACGCGACAACATCACTATTCCTGGGATTGCTCCAGTGTAAATGGCGACAATAGCATGCCACTTACACGCAGTGACACCTACACCTGCTGCTGGAACAATGCACCACTACATCACCACTAGAGGTGGTGCCACAACCTATTGATGATGCTTTCAGTTGGGATACCCTGTACAAAAGAGTGCACGTCTTGGCTCCAAAACATAATAAAGGTGGTTCAGATGTATCTTTTGCTGTATACCTACTTTAGTCTCATTTGGATAATTCCTTGTGGATGAGGCAATTTCATTGCAAAGCAAAGTATTTTTATGTACTGATCTTGGGAAGAGATATCTTTACTTTAACATGTGTAATAAATAGTATTTGAATATTTTAATTGCATTTGTTTCAAAAAATTATTTTAAATACCGAAATAAGAAATACATGACCACTTATTACCAGACCGTTCTAAATTAATTTATGTTTTTAATCTATACGTATAATAAAACTGTAAAACCATTGTGTCTGTACATTAAAAATATTTGCCTAAATCTGATTGCGGGTGATTTAGGATGTGTAACAGAATACAATAAGACCATTTTTGAAATTTTTGTCTGTCTGTTTGGCTGTTTGAACACGCTAATCTCCAAAACTTCTTGACGAATCTTCATGGGGTTTTCACAGGTAACTTGAACGTACCATGGAGCAACATGTAGACTTTATTTCATCAAAATCGGCTAATGGAAAGAATAGACATCTTAATTTAAAGCTTTAGGAGTCTGCTCAGCCATAGCCTGCAAAGATAAGGAAAGCTTGCCTAATAGTTCGAAGCTCTATTGTTACACTGATGTGTTATTTTGAATAATAGTTTTCTCGCTTTGCTACCTGGTAAGGCTGATAGTTATCTCTCCGCTTTGCTGTGGATAGTTGTTTACTATCTTATGCAGATTCAAAAAGATATTTTGCCACATTTTCATATTGTATTGGAGTTTTTATTGACTGCTGGAAAGACTGAAAATTTCAGACCACGCAAATAACCTTAACTTTATACAGTCGAGCTTAATTATAACAAAATCATTGGCCACTCCCTAAAAAATTTGTTATTTGGTAAATTTTTTATACAGTAATACTCAAGATTAATGTTTATCTAGATTAGAGACCAAAGTTAAATTTCTTTATAAGGTAAAGTGGTTACATTATTATCCGTTATAGAGTTTCAACTGTATTGTAAAATGAAATTCAAAAATAATTTTCAATAAATTAAATCTACCTAGCGCACCTGTGATCTCATTTAATTTACTTTATTATAATTATGTTACCTGCCCAAATCTTAAGAATGTCTAATCATTTTTCTAATTTCAAGGAAAAAGTCGGTCGTTCTTTGTTAACTAGAGGCGCAGTTGGAAGCTAACTCAGCACATTTTTGCATTTGGATCACCATTTGCAGCACTATTGTACCAACATCTCTCAGAAAGAAACCAAACAACTGATACATCATACTTTGTTACACAATGATATTTCGACCATTGTTAAACTTATTTCTACCAATAATAAGCGCTAAATTTGGTTGACTGATGATAATGTAACAATATATGACTTTCCAGTTGTTTGGATTTCCTTCTAGGAGATGTTGATAGTACAGGTTTTATTTTAATTTTGTAGGCTATTCTCAGCACACATTGAGTGGAGATGGTGTTGGCTCAGCAATGTTGAATTTATTTGGCTAGAATACACGGAATTAGTGATTTTCCTTTATGATTGGGCGCGTACTTATTACATTTTGAATTGGTTTTGCTTACGAATAAAAATGCCTAGAAAATAGTCGAGACTTTCTCAATACACAAGAACGGCTAAAAGTCCAAGGACTTTGTGGTCTCCGAGGACTTTGTGTTCTCCAAGGACTTTGTGATCTCAAAAATCTCAATTTTTTTTTGAATGAGGATTGACCTAGTGGGAGATAATTAGCTCTGCCAATCATCGAAATGAAAGTAGACATTTTTTGATTCCAAGGGTGGCTGGCATCGTTTGGTATGTAATTCAGATCGTTCGTAGGTATACCTCGAACGATAGTGAATCATGGTGTCTGATGACTAGGATGTCAAGAAATGGCAACCTTTGATTGTTTTCCAACTCAGTGAATTGAACTGACGGAAAAAAACTATTGATATGTTAGACAAAAGTGTTGAAATCGCAAGCATTGGTGTTAAAAATTGTGAAGACATCGCCCCTGTATCTAACCACCAATCGGGTAAGTAAAAACCGGAAGTATTCAAAATATCCTCGAAACTTTTCAGAAATAGTTCAGCCAAAATAAGGCTAAGGCAAGAGCCCATCGGTGTACCACTCACCATTTTGTAAACTTTCCCATTGTATTTAAAAATATTATTATTGGTACATAACCTCGTTAGACTTAAACATCCGTTGCGTATGTTTTCAGGAACTTTGTTTTTATTCAAAATATTTGTTAAAAAGTTTATAGTTCAGGTAAAGGGATGCTAGGGAAAAAGGAGACAATATCGAAGGATACCAAAATTTCTTTATTCTTAATGACCTTATTTTTCAGTATTTTCACTGATTCAATACTATAACAAATCGAACTGTTGAAGTTCGACAATTTTAAGGTTTTTAAAAACTCTGCTAGAAATTTAGAGTGCCGGTAAGTGGGAGAGTCAATATTTGACACAATTGGCCGCATTTTGTTTCCAGGTTTGTGTATTATAGGGAGAGCTTATAACCTAGGTAAAGTCGGGTTTTTAATGAGCAAAGAGGCAGAGTTTAGGGGAATGAGATTAGGGCTACTTTTTACTGCCTCCCTGACTTCCCTGACCAGTGTTGTTAAAGGATTTTTCTTATTAATAACCTCGAACGGGGCTTCCCCAATTAAAGCATCCACTCTACTGGAATAGTCACTTTTCTTTGAAATAACTGTACTATTTCTTTTACCACTTTTAAAGAAGAAACAATTTTTTTCAGTAAGAGTTTTAATGATTGCGAAATAGTGGTGATCGTTATTTTCTACCTCATAGCTTTCCTAGTTACGAGAAAACATTTTGGTAAATTATTTCCTAATGGCTTTTTTCTGTGAATCTGGTAAGAATTTTAATCCCCCTTCTACATTCCCTACTAAGTGGTGAATGTCCTTATATTTATTTCTAGCGGCAAATTTTAGCTCTTTAGATAACATTTTAAGTTCAAAATCATTAAAATCAAAATCCGTTAAATTAACTATGTTGTCTACATCCATAATACTAACTCTATTATTTACAGGTTTTTGATTATTATTAGAACTCTTTAGTTTTTCTGATAATTATCTCGTTTTGAGGTCAATCTTAGACTGGTTTACACTGTTTACTTTACGCAAGTAGGGTAAGGTGGGGTTATTTGGGTGAGTTTGAAGATAATGAGCAAATAAAAAAAAAGTCTTTAGATAAGCAATTCCAAAAAATTCTATTGACTATTGAATGGCCAAGTACTATACACACAAGCAATCTGATAAGTTAAAAATAAACAGTTAATTCTAAAAAAATTAATTTCATA
>JAHWFO010007430.1:207403-246217 GCA_023313115.1 Rhysida immarginata
TTTTATTCTAAAATTTTTAAATTTTTATTTTTAAATTTTATTTTTTTGATGTTTTGCTTTATCATTTGCTGCTGATGCGAGTCCCTTACTCTTTTGCAGCAATTGTTAGTTTCTTATTTTTTATCAATATCAAATTTTGCTTTAATTCTAATGGTCTTTAAATTCTGATTTTATAAAATTTCAATCTGTTGTAAAGTTTTGGACAGATTTCTTTCTTTTGGTAAGTTGTAATTTGAAAATTGTAATTTTAAATTAGTAATTTGAAATTTATAATTTATTTATAAATAACAATTTATAATTTATAATCTATAATCAAAAATTTGTATCTTGATATTGTATTTTCTAGTAAATAAATAAATTCAATTCAATTCAATTCAATTCAATTTTTTTTCTTTTTGTTCATTTCTTGTTTTGTTGTGGGAAAAGAGTTTTATTTTATTCTCAAGTTAATCATCTGCATTATCCACAAAAGATTTTTAGACAATTTAATCAGAAAGACGTTTTATAAAAGTGCTTCAGAAGATGGATGGTCTAATAAAATTAATTGTAAATCCGATGTATCATTCGCAGGAAGGGGTTTTAACAACGCTATAATTAAACGAAGATGTAACACTGCACCACGAATTCGTTGGATACCATACAAATAATTCTAATATTCAAAAAAACTTATATATATAAATGATTTCATTAAAATTTTAAAATGTAAAATTCTGAATAAAATTTGTATTTTAAATGAAAGAAATCTTGTGTCTATGTAATTATTTATTTAATTCATTACAAATATTTTAATTATTTTATTTATTTGTTTTATTTACTTATTAAAAGAATAAAAAATATAAAAATATATTTATATATATATATATAATTTAGTAATTTATTTGTAATTTAAATAACTCTTTGAAATTTTATTTAAAAATTTTTTATTTAATTAAAATAAAATCCTGTAAATAATGCAGACAAATGAAATACTGTATACTTAAAAAAAAAAATTCTTGGAATAAGGAATACAGAATAAATACATGTAATAAAAGAATACAAAAAAAACTAAGCATGGTCAGGGAATTTTTTAAAGGACAACAACTTTGAATCCATTTAACATTTTGACATATATCCTTATTATTATTATTTTTGTTAATTGCTACTTTATCGTAAATAATTCACATTTTACAATGAAATCATTGAGAGATAGTTCTTCTGAATATGTACAGTTAATAAAGTTGTGCATCGAATGTCCTCGAGCAGCAAATTTTAGGAAATGCAAATAATGATGACCATAAGTAGCAGCTGATGGATGTTGTACTAATTTCGTATTGTAGACCCAATTTTTAACAAGCCTGTATATGAAATTATGAAATTGGGTATGTGGTATTTGACCAAACGAATCAAAGTAATAAGCTAATGAAGGCAACCCAATGACTACCCGACAGACTCGAGACATCCATATTAGCAACAACTACAGAAGGGTAAACCGGTTTGAGATATATAACTACATCCGCCGGAAACACACCTCTGGCTATGGGTTCTGTACACAGGTCTCTTTCAAATGCACACCAAATAAGGGCTATATCTATTGAGCTTTAATTTGTATAATCAAAGGTCACGGAATGGTCCTTACTTATTTTGAGTAAATTCTAATATTGACATTAGGTATTGAAGTTCATAGATTCCGTCAGAAGTTGTGAAAAATGTACTTCAACACTAAGTATTCCATTACGTATCATATAAAAAAGGTCTTTATAATAATTGCGAATTCCGGCTAATTCGTAGGCCAGATATGTAAAACCAGAACCGTATTCAGCCTGACTCACATCAACATCTGTCTTCCTTCCACAGACCGAGCGCCTTCAACGAATGAACAAACTCACATATGTACGACCCTTCGGCAAATGCAGGTGTTAGAGGTTGAGATGGATAAACTTGGGAATCATTCGAAAGTGAGAAATATGACAGGTTGAAATGTTGACAGGTAAATGGATTCACTTTTTAAGCTCCATTTTGTGCTTTACTCTTTAGGAATGCGAATATTAATCGGGTAGGAAGTTGACCTGTGATTAAATTTTGAATGACGTGATTTCTCATACTTGTTGCAATATTTGACGAATTCATTTCCACTCTGCTAATTGGGTAAAATGCATTGGTTGTTTGCAGTGTGTTCACATGTGCTAATAGCGTAGATGTGTTGACTTTAACGCACTCTACATTAAGCATAGCTTTTTGAATTGCTTTTCTATAATCAGGGTTGGCTGCGTCTGACATTAGAGCGAAGGCAGGTTTGCTTCTTTATAACCTTATGCGAAAATCCGGCGAATTTAGCAGCAAATGAATCTGACAAAATATATCCAGATGTATAGGACCTTCTAAGTAATAAATTTCATTATGCGCAAGACTTTTGCGTGATTTAAAACACAAATTTGTATTGTCTATACTATCCATTTTCCCAGATGTGTATTTATAAAAACCGGATGTCGTTACTGAGTTGATTTTGCAACCCGATTATAATTCAGAAGCGTTTCTAAATAAGCTCTTTACGGATATAAGTTATTGCTATGACTAATGAGTGTATCGCCCAGATAACAATCGATTTGTTAGAATAATGAGTGAAGGATAAGATTCACTGGACCCTTTTTATCACCAGTGGAATAGGTGCCCCTCTTTTAGTGATTACGACTTCTAAATTGAATGTAGTTTGATGTAGATCGATGTAAAGGTCAGTTAAACCAGGATAGAGGACGTATGTGTAAAGTTCTCTTTGACTTCTTCCTATTTCTCTTCTTTTTATTCTTCTTTCCTCTCGTAGACTTTTTTAACTTTGCTGAGCGAATTGTTTTTGGTCTTCTACTGTTTTCACTCAGCAGGAATGCGTCCAGACTGTGAACTCTCGGTCTTTTGCCTGATAAATAAGCAGCAATTGAAGAATGTCGTCTTTTACCCCGACATCTGCCTCTATCTTTCTGAATCCTAGAACCCATTTCCTGTAAAGCGCTGCCACCTGCTGCTCTCATGCGTGATGCTAACGAATGTGTAAAGTTTTGAACTTCCATTACATCATTTAATACTGAAGCACCACCTTTTAGAATTTTACCAGCTATCTTTAGTAATGGCGTTGCAAGCCGGAAAAGATTTGTGAATACAGATCCTAACCCACTACCACATTAAAATACTGTCCCTTTGAATACAGGTATCCCTCGGCCTTTCTGACTCAAATAATAACGTAATATAGCCTCTTGGCTCGGATGATATGGAACATGCATTATGAAGGATAGAGAAAGACAGTAGTGTCTGAGCTCTACATCTGCTTCTGACGTAAATGTAATTTTACAACCGTTTTGCCAGCTAAATTACCGTTTTGCCATCGATTTCAATCGTGTCAAAGACTTTTTTGCTTAATGGATAGTAAGCAGGTGTAAGGAAAGTTTGATAAACCATTTCGAGTCTAGCATGTGAAATGGGAATAATCCGTAGGAGCTGTGCAAAAGTATCACCGACTAATAAAGGCTGATTATATCGCTACATAAATAATAGCTATGGATACCTCTTTTGAGATCTATAGGATTCAAACCCTCACCTTGTGTTATGCGACGTTGAACTTGTCGGCATTTCAACCTAAAGTATGGCACAAACCCTCACTAAAACTGATGTAATGTTTCTCTTTACGTAGGAAGTGAAAACATTTGTTATGCGTGAGAGTAATGTTGTAAAAGAGCTTTTCTTCTGATGGTAACGAATTTACTAATGCATGCACAATGTCACTACGTTTATCGTAATACCACTCGGGAATTTTTTAATTCACTAATATGAGGCCAACTTCAGGATCGTATACAGCAATATTCATGAAGCCTTCATGAAGAGCATTTAACGGAATTTCTGTAGGTGTTTAAAATTTTTTATTCCGGAAATGTACCTCGACAGACCCGAGATTTCAACTGGGAATTAATGTAATGACCTGTGTAACCAAAGAATACTAAAAATCATTATCCAAGGTGACCTCATTTCCATACAGTCCTAATTGAACTTGTAAAAAATCAAGGAGTGCCTCTGTATTTTGGATGTGGATAGTCTTTATTTCAACAACGTGTTGGAACCTGGGTGCGATCTCTGGGAACTTTAACACAGCAGAAAGTTCTGAAAACCATTCGAACTGCTTGAAAAAATCAGGAACGAGCAATACACGCCCTTCCAGGAACTGGTCTGGTTATAACTTAAAGAACTGACAGAACGCTCTTGTGGTGAAACGAATTTGCGTATTAGGAAGTAAACAGAACATGACATAGTTGCTGGCATCTTGGTCGTGACAAATACAATATGCTTCAAATTGGCTTGTAATGCTGTATCCACTCGGTCTGCAAACTCCTTAAGAGTGGGTGAATCGACGTGTTTAGCAATCTTAAGCGTGATTTGAATCTCAATCATAAAATTCTGAATACCTATAATAAAACTGTTATTAACAGCTGTAATATTCTTGAAGAGTGCTGGGAAATGAACTTCAGTCAAACCGACTTCCCACTGACCTTTGAATTGTAATGCGTGGTAACTGGGTGAAAAAGTGAGCTGTTGTATTAGCATGTTTTCCAATGCCCGATTGCGTGTTGGACGGAAGTGTAACGTATAAATCGGACTCTTTGTACATGTTGACAAAATCAACTGCGAGACTGATGAGTGCACAGATTGTCATGGGTTTAAAAGATCATTTTCGTGTACCCAACTATTCATAGTGTCGGAAAAATTGCGCCATTTAACGAGTGCCCCTTCTCCTTCTCTATCTTAATATTCTTTCGATGACAAACACTTCAGGGTTTTTCACTCGTTGTAGTTCTTGCTCGTAAAACACATTCGCAATCTCATCGCCAATATAATCTTTAATTTTATACAGTACAGGTTTTCGCAATATAATTTTTTACACAGAAAAAACTTCTACTGTCCAATTCGGTAAATAACCTTTCTCAGATATATTTTTAACTCTTGAAATGCGTACGATGTCACCAATTTTTAATTTCCTTGTTGTATGGGTGCCGAATTGTAATAAACACGTTGCTTCAGCAATAAGGATGATGCATTACGAGCATTCACATCAACTGGTGCAATATCTAAAGATCTGTGAAATAGATTGTTATAGCTTTCAACAAGAGCAGGTAAGACGTCGATGTACGGTTGTTTGTTGGAATAAGTGAAAATCCTGAACATTCGCCCCTTTAAGGTACGGATAAAACGTTCAGCCGTAGCTGCTCTTAAATCTGACTCTGTTGCACAGAATAAAATATTGAGTCGTCTAAGATAATCTTGAACGTGTTTATTTGGAAATTCTTACCTTTTTCACTATTAATTTTTAGAGGAACCTGCCCTTCTGTAAAGATTTTTTGAAAAGCTTTTTGAAACTTGGGACCCGTCTTAGATTTTAAAGGCGCGACCTATGCAAAATTTGAGAACACATCGATGCATGTGAGAAGAAATTTATTCCCGTCATTTTGCTTTGACAAACGGCTTAGGTCTACTAAATCTACTTGACACTGATCATACAGTGCAAAAACACGCATGCGATTACGAGGGTAGCAATGTCTAATAGGTTTATGTACCGTTTAAGGTTAACCACTTAACCAATCACGGGTTTCTTTTTCTGACTGGTTTGCTTGTATAGCTAAACCACGAACACCACCAAACACTGCAGGGTTTTCAGGTTAAAAATAGACTTGTTCCATGTCTGGTAAGTAAATCAAAAGCAATAGATGCAAACATAAGTATTTAAAAGGAAGGTAAATAAAAAGTGCGAAATAAAAAACCAATGAAAACACAAACTTGAGCACCATGAATCAATAATGAAAATTAGCTAAAAATTAACTTAATTAGAAAAAACTGGACTTTTGAATAAGAATTTTTGAAAAATTCTGGATTTGGAAATGGCTAAATATTATTTTCAACAAATTAATTTATAAAATTGTGGATAATTTATTTAACGGGATAAAAGGGTAGGGGTAACAAATATGGTGAGTAACATGTTGGCTAACTGGAAGAAAACACCTGATAGTTAACACATTCAACCCATTGGTCACTGACAATAAAAACCCTTTGGTAAACTGAACGGCAAGTACTGGTCAGCACCATGAATCCCTAATGTTACTCAGCAAGAGTATTTAACGAAAAAAATAAAAAAGTCCGGTGGTTCTAACCACAATAGAAAATTAGTAATTAGGTAAAAAAGGAATGTGACGGGGCAGATTTTTCACCACCCCCAAACCCAAATTTTGATGGACAACCCTTTATTGATTACCTGGGTTGAATGCAACAAGAACCCATCCATCATTAACCACATCCACAATCCATCAATAACCTGTCAACCCTTTGGATACCAACCAACCCCTTTAACCACTCGGAATGAAATTCTAATCAACCCTTTGGGTACTTGGTATATAACACCTGTCAATAAAATCAATCAATACTCATTTATATTCAATAAAGTCAATCAAAACTCATTAATATTCTATAAATTCAAACAAATATTCATTAATATTCAATCCATACCATTGAAAACGTAAAAAAAAAATCAAAAATCGATGGAAATTTAACCCTTTAGCACCTTTTAACCCTTTGAACACCTAGAAAAGGGTTACGCACGCCTCCCCCCCTTTTGCCAGGAGTGGTTCAATAAAATCAATCAATACTCATTAATATTCAGCAAAATCAATAAAAGCCTATTAAAATACGTCACAATCAATCGATATCCATTAAAATACGCCAAAAAAAACTATTGAAATTTAACCCTTTAGCACCTTTTAACCCTTTGAACACCAAGAAAAGGGTTGCACGCGCCTCCCCCCTTTCCGCCAGGAGTGGTGCTATACTACTACAGATGGATAAGACCAAGAGGAAGTGTTATAAAGTTTCTACTCCGATATCTCTAATTATTCCTCTTGACTTATAACTTTGGTAACTTTAAAGAACACGGTGCATGCCACAAACCCACAAACACTGAATGATTGAAGAGATCATATTAAACATTCCATCAGTGATTTTCCATTTGCTGTAATCCAATCGTTAATTCGTTTTCTTCGAGGTCATTATTGGGAATATATAGTGGACGTTGTGAACATGTACACTCTTAAGGAACCATAAGCAATAATATATATCAAACCCTGTGTTTCTATCCCATTTAATTAAATGTTAAAATGTTTCAAAGAGTGATACATCAATTAGGATACACTGTATTAAAATACAGGAGGAAAATGTTCATATTAAAAACAAGGAAACTTGGGAGTAGACTTTCATATAATTAGTTATTATTTTGTTACTCCATTTATTTTTAATCATGATTCACATACCACTAAAGTAAACGAGCAGCTTGACACTCGGGTTTACAGTTTCACCTAAAACTTCATTAAGGTATTATTCACGATTTTGATGTCAGAAAATTTTTTTTATAATTTATTCCCATGCAGATTTAAGTCCAATTAAAAATAATTTGCTAAGCATCTACTGAAAATAGCAGAAAGGAAAAAAGAATATATTGATAATGATGTTAAGAATTAATATATATATATATATATATATATATATGTGTGTGTGTGTGTGTGTGTGATTATTAGATAGATACTGATGTGCATTTTTTGTAAACTTAGTTTCACATTTATCTTGAATTGCAAAACATTAATGTGTTTAATCTACAGTTTTATTTTAGGTCTGTTTGAGCTGCTATTTATTGTTGCCCCATTTATAGACTTACAAAATTTTGTTGTCCAATTAAATTATAAAAAATTAACAGATGAAATATAATATTATTATATAATTTTTTTATTTATTTATCTGGAAACATCCATAACATCCATCCAGGGCCTGCATGACCAGTGGCCATCAGTTGAGTCCCTGGATGCACCTGGACTGACGACTACTGTATGGTGGTCGCAGCAGCAGGGGGGGGGTTAATATTGTCTGTCAGTGATAGTCACCCATCCAGATACTAGCCATGCCTGTAGTTGCTTAAATTCACATAAGTTGTGTTACGAAGTGTGGTTTTACTTTTTTTATTTATTGTGACCATAGCAGTTGATACAGAAGGCAAGAAATCTACTGATTAACTTGAGAATAAAATAAAACTATTTTTCCAGAACGAAACAGGAAATGAACAAAAAGAAAAAGACCGAAAATAAAATGAAAAAATACAACCTGACTCTGTAAGCACTTTTTGAAAGCTTTGCTTTCATCATTCAGCAGCCAAGGAGCACCTCGAGAGAACTTGAGAGAACTGACTTGGAATGGAACATGCTGAGTATTTATAACGGACAGAAGCCAATGAAGACAAAAAGATCAAACTGAATTTTATTGATTGGGTACGTGCGTCGCCCATTTGATCAATGGTGATTCGCTAATAGGACCCCTATCTAAGTTGAGTAATAATTTTTCATCTGTTTTTTGAATAACTAAGCTTTCGAAGGCGTCCAGAAGGTATTTCTTGTTTATTGGCTCAATAAGTTTTACATTGCTTAATAAAAATTCATGCCCGGTATCTAGCGAGTGTTTGGCTATGGATGACTGATTCCCTCTACATATCTTGTGTGTCTCATGTGTTCTTCAAATCTTGTTTCAATATTCCGGCAAGTTTGTCCTTTGTATCTCATGGGGCATTGGGAACATCTAGCTTCATATATTCCTGATTTCTGTAGTAGTGGAATCGGGTCTTTTGGATTAGGTAATAAATGCCTGGTCTGGTTGGGATTGCTAAAAGATAAAGAAATATTAAAAGATTTAAAGACAGAATTGAGACCTTTGATTAATGATTTATTGTAAGGTAAAGATATGACTCTCCCTCTATTTTTAGTCCGATTGAGGGTAGTGATTTCGTCCATGAACTTTTTTAACTTCCTCTTCCTTACCAAATCTGTAATGTACGTGTGCTAGAGCCATTTTTAACTGCAATATTCTGAATCAAGGAAATTTCTTTTTTGAATGAGGATTGACCAAGTGGGAGATTAACAGCTCTGTCAATTATCGAAATGAAAGTAGATATTTTTTGATTCTAAAGTTGGCTGGAATCGCTTGGTATGTAATTCAATCCGTTCATAGGCTTTCGGTAAACCTCAAATGATAATGTATCATGGTTTCTAATGACTAAGATGTCAAGAAATCTTCTATTTGTCAATGAGCAAAAAAATTCACTAGTGCATATTTTTGTCACCATATGCACCATTATATTGCGAAGTGTTATAGAGTAGATGAGCATGGTAAACCAAAACTTACCTTCCACTATTTTAAAATTACAGCAAAAATCCAATGCAAGGTAATTTAAATCTGATTTACAGCTACGGCTAGGTGTTCTGATAATATTTTTTATTATTCCAAAAGTTATGTTCATTTATAATTTGTATTTATATTTAAGTAATTCATTAAAGTGGCACATGACCATTGTTGTTGTAAATATTTTTTTTTCGAATGCGCATGGTGCGTGTTCTTCTCCCGTGTCGCAAATTTCCCTCGCAACTAATTATTTGGTCGCGAGATATTATACTGTCTCATTGTTGATAAAATAATTGCGTTATTAGTGTTCTATGTTTTGTTCTAGATTATTCTCCATCTTCTTGATTCTACTGCCTTACTTTTCCTGGGCAGCTATGGTGGCTTCTCACTTTGCTAGTATTTCTCTTGCTCCAGTTTTAAGATTGTACCTCCGCAATTGCAAATGCGAGTTTAGCTGTATGGTCCCCACGTTTCATGAGTGTCAATGATTATTTTTCGAACCGTAACTCCTTTTTTCGCTATTTCACCTTTTTTAGGCCCGACTATGAAGCATATTGCGTTCAGACAGAACATTCTCTGTACCTGAATATTTCATCTGAAAAACCATGCATCTAGGCTGTTCACTGTGCATCCCGAGACACCACGGCTGTACTACCGCTTCACTGAGTAATTTATTCATTTTTGTGTGCTAATTAATTGTACAAGACACTATGAGACTTAAATTTATATTTTCTTCTTTGTTAGCATATAATTTTTAACCTCTATATTTGCTACCCTTGGGACGCACTTTGTGTTCTAGTTTTTTTCACTGTCATTAATAAAACTTTGTATAGTTTACTATGAACGTGCTTTTTGACTCAATTTTAGCCAAATTTCCACTTTAACAACCACCTTTTCACTGGTATGAGAGCGTAGTTTGTGGAATTGGAACTTTTTTATATCCAACTTAGACGGTCTCCTTTTGATGACAGTCGTTCAATCCCTAATCCCACCGGCGGTAACTTTCCCAAATGGAAATATCGGATGCTGGCGTTTCTGGAATCAACTAGATTAGACAAATATGTGCACGCTAAAACTTCCGCGATAATCCACTTCAGATCCAGAGATATCCCTGTTCGAATGTAATGGGCACATACAAGGCATTATATATTATGAATGATGGATGATGACATTTTATCATGTTACAAAATGACAATCTATTTTCTATTTGGGAAACCATCCGTCGTTATAATGCCCAACCCGGTTAGTTCATTCCTCGCTTCAATAACACAGAGGACATCAACAAATGTGTACCACGAGCATTGCAAATCTGTGCAGAGGCGGGTGCCATATCAATATCTATAGACGATAAGACGCTGATTGATGTTATGGTGGCTGGTTTGCCTTCGACCTATACGACTTTAAGAAATTCTGTGCAGACCTGATCCTATAATGACCCTCGAATATTTTCAAAGTCAGTTGAGCATTGTGTTCAATGATAATTCACGAGGACTTTCTTCTGGCTTTGCCTCCAGATAAGAGTAACACCAGGTGAATTATCACTACAACTCCTGCTCGGGTGATACCTTCTCCCTCTGGTATCTTACAGTGCTACAGGGTAACTTTTTACAAAAGTGGTTGCCGAGGGCATGCCAGGTCTTTTTCACTTTCTAAGCAGTTTACACCAGCAGTCGGCACCTCCAACGTTCGCGTTCCTCAGCAACCGCCTCCATTTAATGTACACACCCCACCTCCAAAATGTTCATTTTGCAAGCGCAATGGCAAAGCCAAGAGGCAGACACCTGCAGCATATTAAGTTGGTCTCCCAAAGCAAGAATGGATGGTGGATACCGGCAGCTCCTTCGATGTCATAAATGAAAAGAGGTTCTATGCTGAGTTGCCATACAGATATCCACACCGCAATCCTCTCCAAAAAAACACTACCGCGGCTGATATAGGAATGACAAGTGTCCCATTATCGACTGGGTTAGTTTTAACTTTACACGACGCGCTTTTTCTCTCCCATACGCGATTTAATTTTATATTAATGAATCAGTTAGCTAAGCACGGATATACTTTGTCTTTTAGTCCTAATGGTTAAAAAATAACTTCCGAACAATCTTCACTTGTTTGCCAAACGGCGCATACCCAGCTTTATGTCAATCTTCACCTGTTTGCCAAATGGTGCATCCCATTCATTCCGTCGTAGTTTTTCATGTGGATGGCCTTAGTCGAGTGAAAAGGTCGCCAAATCAATAAACCATTGCAGTATCCATGGTCTTAAGAACTTTATAATTTCTCCGCAATGAGATCATTCTATGTGTTCCATGTCTAGAGGCAGGGATGACTAACGCACCTCATAGAAGTGTTTAACACAAGCAGTCTACCCGCCTTTTGTATCTCCTCCTCCTGGATATGATTGGTCCCCTGCTAGTTACCTCTGCTAATGGCCACAAATACCTTTTGATCGCAGCGGATGATATTACCCCCAAGACATTTGTATTCTGTTTATCTACTTAGGCAGAGGTACCATAAGCCTGAATAGATTTAATCAAATGATTGCAATGACACGGAATTCACCAAAGACGATCTAGCTGAATTTTATACTAGAGAGAGGTTAACCTTTTCCCAGAGAACCTGGCCGGATGTAGCTATGTCAGTTCCATATAACGCATTACAAAATTTAAATGCATATAACTGAAATTCTACTACAGATAAATTGCTCATTTTTTCTTTTTTCCAGATGCACTTTATTACTAGAATACCCCTTCAAATTTTTAAATTAAATTAGAAAATGTAATAAAAAAGTGATTTGCCACAGGTGTTGTCAAAGGAAGGGGGGGGGGGTGAAATCATGACTTTAAAAAAATGCTTATAAAAATTTTTCTACTGTAGATAAAAACTTCAAACTGCATTTGTTGAATTTTTGAAAGCTCCATAATTAATTGCATATAAATAATATATCCTATAAATAATAATAATCAATAATATTCGAAATTTTAGAAACGTAAGTATCTGGAATGGAGAAACTAAGCAACATCTAAAATTACGAATTTATTAAAAAATTTCAGGGCACAATCAAACCATTTAATGATTGAATTATATTAAAATTGCTTCTTTTTATTTATGTTTTAAATTATTTTTTTGTAAATTATATTTTATTTATAAGTTATTTCACAATAATAAAACCACTGCAATGGAGATCTGATTGTTCCCTTATAAAGAAGGCAGATTACAAAGAAGCTAGGTTCTAATAAAAGTTCAGCAGGTCGCCCGAGGCACACGGGAGTGGGTCATGGACGTTGGATGTGGTTGGTAATCAAGTGGAAGAGGGACAGTAGGAGTTTCTAGGTTATAGTATTAACTAGCTGAGATGCCCGTCTACGCCGAGCTTTTCAAGGCAAAACGAAGGCGGTCTATCAGTATCTATCTACTCTAGGTATATACCAATGTTGTTTAAGGTTTGATCCCGGGACTTGTTAATTGTCATTGCATAAGATGGGAGAACGGAAGATCGTCGACATTTGAACTACAAAATGATCAGTCGTGTGTAACGGTATTCTTGGTATTAAAACGAATTGCCTGCGTTATCCCCGCTGAGTATTGTAGCTTGTATTGAACATGATTATTCGGAATTGTCTGGTGTATTGTTTAATACTCAAAACATTCAACGTAATGACCGTCGATTCTACAATTTACCGACAACTTCGGACGTTGTTGTGTTTTTTTATCTGGCAGGGAATCAGTGCATATCGTGATACTATTTTGCGCCAGCGCTCAGAAAGTAGAGTTCGTCGGTTTTTAGAAAATCACCCTTGATTTGATCCTCTGCACTACGTGCTTATGTTTCCGTACGGAACGCAAGGGTGGCATATTTCTGTGCCGTCGAAAAACAATGCTCAAACCACCCGTCTTATGCTTACGATCTTCAAATTCGTCACGTAAATGTTGAAGCTCGGTGAAGACGGACATATACCGTGTGTTTCAAAAGTTCCCGAACTGCCTCTTCTGTATGTAGGGAAAGCCTAACCTATGACAGCAGCAGTAATGTTTGGCCAACAACTAAAATAAACCATGTGCTGAAATAAATTACATAAAATCAGTTTTACATAGTGGAAAAGTTTCTCAAATGTATTTATTTTATTTTTACATTCCCAAAGGAACGGAACATGTAGGTTACACCAAAGGAGAACCATCTCTTATGGTTCTTGCATACTGTATTTTATTTGTTTGCTTTCACTCAATACACGCTTTTTAAACTGTTACTGTACCGGTATAAGCTTAATACCGTATACCGTAGGTTTTATAAATAAAATTTCTATTTTTTACTTTAACCTTTTATTTCACTCTCATATTCGCGTATTTGCATTTATGTAAAATAAAGAGCGGGATTCGTAACGACTGGGAGCACCTATTAATTGAAAAAAAGAGGTTGAGAGACATTGGCTCCTGTCTACCAGCCCTTAGTATACTTGCACAACAGTACGGCATGCAGGGACAGTCATCTTCTACGATCGGGAACTTTTGAAACATATGGTATAAAAAAAATCGCACCTTCCCGTCTTCGCCGAGCTTGTCAAGGCAAAACCAAGACGGGAAACAAAGTTGTTTCTGTTTAAAAAGTGTATTCTGAAGGATTCGGACCCACAATAGCAAGGTTGTCGAAACGCGCCATGTAACCAACGCGCCAAAATAGCATCATTGCAAAAATGTAAGTGATTTTTTTATTATAAAGAAAGCCTCGGCACTGAAACGTCATAAATTGTTACATCATCATAAGTCGACCAAATTTAGAGCTTATTATTGGTAGAAATGCGGTTAACAAAGGACGAAGTATGATGATGTAACAATGTATGACGTTTCAGTGCGGAGGCTTTCTTTATACATGTAGGAGGCGTTGGTTGTGCCCGGTGCAACCGAGCAGAGGCAATAAGCAATGTTAAACACCCATAGATTATACGAAAAGAAATATATTTAGTAATTTCTAAATCTGCCCAGAATCTGCCTTTACATAGCAATTCTGCATGCTGCAATTGAATGGGAGTATTACAGAAAAAGTTACATTTAGATCAGGTCTAGCTTGAACATTGAATGTGCCGTTCGCCCGACCATTAATTGAAGTGCTGCAATTCCACTCGTTGCCGTTGCCAGGGCAATTTTGCCTTCCAATCGAACAGTCGCCGGCACTTTTTCCAGTGAGAACATACAGCAGCCAAGTGGCCAATCAAGTTCAAGGCTGGATATCTTCGATATTTGCAACAGCTTCGTGTATCTGGGCTTTGCTGCTTCGTTGTTGAAGCAAATTGCGTTGACAATCCGAAACATGTTCATCTTCCGACTTGAGCAGCTGCATTGCGTACACGCGCTTTATGTCGGCCCCTTTGACGCGTAACCGAACGCCTTTTTCGGTCCTGTCGGCTTTCATACTCCGTTGGACTCGCAAAGGCTTCTTCGACCTCCGAGGCGGAGGCTCCGCGATTGTTTGAAATTTTCGCTTCGTCGGCGCCATAACCCTGTTCATTAAGAACCATTATTAATAGATATTCATTTAGAATTAGTTATTACATGCATCAAACAGTTATTGAGCTATTTTTCGAATCTCCCACACGTAGAATTGAAGTAGTATTATTAACGACTTATTATTGGTCACTGGTCTGAAGAGCCAATGAAAACTCCGAATTTAAAACTTTGAAAATTTTAACGAAATTCGTGATAAAGCAGTTTAATTTAAGACATTGCGTGATAAAGCAGTTTAATTAATATTAATCAACACTGTTTTATGTGTTATATTATTATTGTTAAAAAGAAAAGAGATTTTTAATTGTTTACTTTGCTGCGTCATTTACTTTGTTGCATCACTTACTTTTGTTGCGTCACTCGCGTCACTTGTTTCACTTGCCAATGAAAAGTGCGTATTTTCCATTCATGACAGACAGACTGACTGACTGACAGACTGACGGACATACCAAAATATATATATAGATTACTAGTTGTTTTTACTGGTTCTTAAGCTAGATTTTTTCTACTACCTCTTGACCTCAATAATCACATGATCTTTCTTATATAAACACCACTTCCATTTCTCTCTACATCACAATGAGCATAATCTCTCGATCCATCGAACACACGTTCTGTATCCACAACTTGTATACGTGTCAGTGCATTCACTGCTGGGACAACAACGCTTAGTGCCCGTACTTGATCGACGAATTCACCGTAGACTCAACTGAAGACCACACAAACAATGACAGCCTCACTTCAATATCAATGGCCGTGGGCGATTCAACAGATCCACAAGGAGGACTCGCCATCAATAACGATTCAGCATGGGAATCAAGTGTACATAATCCCTCGCAGGTATGTTCTAGAAGTTGTTCCCCACGACCCGAAATTGAGCTTCACTCAGACCATTCCAAAGGCATCACCTCTATACACACAACTTCAAAACACAATGACCACAACCACTCATACACAATAGCACTGGAACCTCTGAAACAATTAGACAGTCACAGCGCCTTATTATTAACAACAATGGACACGACAATATGTCTTTAATTAACCAACATTAGCAGTCAGAGTTGACAACACTTTTACTACCTCACTATACCCCCATGCTACTATGGATACAACATTTAAACGAACACCAACCAGCCAACAAATATTCAGCAACAAACATAGAAGAAGTTCAGGAAGCAGTGACATTGAGCAACTGGACTCTCAATCAGCAGGGACGTCTGTTGAATCGGAAAATGTCATTGCCCTGGATGAAACGCACATTAACCATATTCCATCACTACCCAATAGACCGGGACCAAGCACCTCAACCTCCTTGGATGACTCAAATACCATCACCAACAATCCCATTACAGCCACAAACAAAGCGTTTAAAACATTCATCATCCACAACACAAATCTTACATACCGAACCGGAAATCCTAATCACAGACGAAGCAAACCCTCATTCCTCTCGTTTGGCCACGTAGACCATTAACATATCATCTACATCTCAACAATCGGAGGAGGAAACACAGCCTTAAGAACACGACAGCGAATCATTAACTTTCTTGATGGAACAAGCGGAGGCATTGCACAGGCTATTGCCTCTACACAATCGATCAAACATATCAGAAACTACCTTCTCTATTTACTCAATACTCATTACAGGGGATACAATAGATATGGCACTCAAATCACACTGGAGCTCAACAGACTCGCAGAACTCATAAAGGACATATTAGCTAATCTACAACACATATGATAACACAGCAATTGCAAAGCATACACTGATAAAAAAAAACAGCACAAAAACGAAAGGTTTGGAAGACACAAACGTTCAACAATAATGGAACAACATAGTCGATTTACAAACAAAACGACAATTTTTAAAAGAGATTGGATTGAATGAACAAAGCTATGTTGCACGATTACTCCACTTCAGGAATCAAGAACACACAAACACAATCAGAAAAACAACTATGCAATCACTTTTCAACAAATTGATACAAAAACGATTGCTCAAAAAAACAATAATCAAAAGTTTTACAAAAAAACACAAACAACCCCAACAATGGCTAGAACAATTTTTTCAAGAAAACAATATAGATATAGCAGAATTTTTTGCATGGCTTGAAATCATTAAAACAAAACAATTAAAAAAAGTAATACGTTCATTTTACAAGGAGATCGAAAAGCTGGCAAGAGTCTACTCAAAGAAACCATAATAGAACCTTTACAACCTGAAGTAGTCCCCAGAGAACGAGATAATAGCTCATTCCACCTAGATCAATTACCAGATGCAGCAATAGTTTTATTTGAAGAACCAATTTTGACTCCCATAAACGTAGGAACATGGAAATTAATACTTGAAGGAAAACCCATCAAAACAGACATAAAACACAGCGACAAAGAATCCATAGAAAGAATTCTCATTTTCATAACAACAGCAAGACTCATAACCAACAACATAGACGACAAGGAAACAAAACAAATACATCAAAGAGTCAAAATTATAAAATTTAAAAAAAAACATACAACACAGACAAGAAGACTACACACAGCCATTGACATTCACATCCTATTACATACAAAAACCTCCCCATTTTATCACGCCACACGACTTAGCTTTATTATATCACCTACATTTCGAACAAGTAACACACACAAAACAACAACTTCTCGAAACTCACACCAGAGACTTAAACGGATATGATGACACCAAATGCAAACAGTTAAAAATCTGCATGCAAGCAAATGCATTTATAACGGCATGGCAACAGTACACAAAGAAGCACCAGTAAAGCGCCCTAGACTATTTGCCATCAATAATATTCTACCAATGATAAACACATCAGAAGAACAACATAGATACGGACTCTCCATTTACCCGATCACTCCTATCAACGTTTGGAATCACTGACACGTGACATTCACATACACTATAAAAACACAAAAATGACGACCACGTACCCTACATACTATCATACGTGCATTGGCCCTTCTGGATGGGGGAACATGATGAAACCGCAAACGAAACGGATAACTACAAATATTATAAAGCAATCAACGCAATATCCTGGGGCATAAGACCTTCACAAGCAAGACTTACATTTGAAAACCATGCAGTCCTCCGAAAACGACTCATCCAAACCGAGCAAACAAACACAGAAACTTGGGACTTTGAAACCAGTCAAAACCTCGTCGTCTAAAGAGGAACAACAAAAGGACACGACGCAACTGAGTGGGAAAAGACAACAATAGACCACATAACCAAATACGAAATACCCAACAAACATCGATGGGAATGTACGATAGACTTTCCGAATGAACATCCCAACGCATATCAACCGTAACCGACTGATGAAAAGGCATAACGCGGCTGTCATGATCAGACAGCCCAACATACCTGATGAAACACAGACAATGAAATTCAAATGCAGAGTGCATCTCATCACAGAAATGGACATTCAATTATGTATGAAACCTGATATTTATGATCAATATGAACAAATAGGCTTAGAACAATTTGTAATTGAACATCCCAAAGCTGCTTTAAAAGCAAGCACAACAAATGTCACGACTGTATTTTTTCCTTATAGATTTAATAAAAACATGATAAAAAACCAAAACCTATTATTTCATTTGTTTCCTTAGAAAATTTTTTTTAAAAAAACATGAAAACAAAAAATAACAGAAACTTTTATTTCATTTTAAAATTTCAATCTCATTTAAAAATAAAAACTAAAAACAACAAAAGCAATAAACAACAAAAAGAAAGAAAAAGATCATTTTCATACTCTCTGGTCATAGGTGAATAAAAATTATTATGCCTGAGGTTATGAAAATGATCTTAACTACCACACCCAACAACCACAAGAAAATAATCTTAACTATCACACCCAATAAACACAAGAAAATAATCTTAACTATCACAACCAACAACCATCACTGCGTTTACATGCACACTTTCGATCCGGATCGAAAGACAAGTTTCAAGTCAATCCTGCAAAAAGTGGCATGTAAACAGGCTTCAACACCCCAATCCGGATCGAGTTCAATCCCGTCGAAAGAGGTGGTTTGAAACCAGGGAAGCATGCCTCAGGAAAGAGGTCAATCAAATAATAATATCCGGATCGAGTTTAAATTTGCTGTTTGGTTGAAAGAAAAAATATAGAAAATTTTAGCTAAAATAAGTTCTTGGTTGATTTATACCTCAACACAATAAATATTTATGAATAAATAAATGAATAAATTTTAAAATACATTGCATGTTTAAATTATTTTTGTAAACTTTTTTATCAAAATGTCATTTTTCCTAATTAAAAATTTTCAAATTGTCAATCAAATTGGAGTTTTTTATATATATTTTTATCAAAATTTATTTTAATAATTTTTTTATATAATTTAAATTTTTAAAATAAATATAATATTTATTTCAAAAATTTCAATTTAACAATTTCTATTTTATTAAATTATAATTTGATATATATTTATAAAAATTATAACTTAATTTGATAATTTTTATTATTTAATACAATTAAATTGAAGTTTTTGATATAAATCTAAAAATTAATTTCATAAAATTTATTAAAATTAAGTTTTGATAAGAATGTATAAAATTATATTTTGATAAAAATAAGTATAAAAAACTTAAACATGCAAATGCATTTTAAAAATTATTGAGGATTATTATATTAAGGTAAATAAATCAAAAACTTGACATATAAATAACATTATAGTTAAAATTATAAATAACCTTAACCTTATTATTTCTATAAAGAAAATTTTAATCGAAAACAAATTTTAAAGAAAAAATCAATAATTACAAAATTTATTGATTGTCAATTATATTTCCAGGCGATAATAATGAATGATTGGCAATTAAAAAAAATTGAAATTCAGCCGTATTTTAGAGGAAGCGTAATTCAAGTGATAAGGCCGACTGAGCCAACAATGGCGGATTTTGTAGCAGACTACAAAGTCTGGCGTACTTTCCTAATCTAGAGCTTTACCCACAGGGCAGCTTATCGGGCTCGATCCGGATCGAGTTAGATGCATGTAAACGCGAGGCAATTTTGGATTAACTCAAGTCGATCTGGATCGAAACGTGCATGTAAACGTAGTGCATATGTGAAATACTCCTACTGTCCCTCGTCCACTACTTTCATGACCCTGAGTTGAAGCAGTAAATAGGTCATATTTCCCGCCAAGCCATCCAAAAATTGAGCCTCAGGCGCCTCCTGCTGTATTTTCTAATAGAAAATGCAAAACTAACACGTTATTGCTTTATCAAAGGGCTGACTGGGAAGAATATTAAAATCCTATTATGTGATTTTCTAGCTATTGTAATGCATGTGTGACTCATTTAACAACAAATATATATATCTTCAGAAAAAAGTAAACATATTGCACATTCTGATACATAAAAAAATCGTTAAAAAGCAAATAGAGATATAAAAAATTTTTTTTGCATTATTTAGAAAACATTTCTCCCTAAATTTTGGCTGTTTTCAAATTCGAAATTATTACATTTGTAATTTTTTTAGAAAAGGATTAAAACCAAGCATTTCAAATAGAAAATATTATTATATATTTTATGTATAGTTCAATAAAAACCCATTACTTTTAATTGATCAAAAATATTATTAATCCAAAGCAATTATATTCAAGATCACAAATATAAAATTTTAAAACGATATATCAGTTACTAAATTTTAAAAAAAATCTTCTATCCTCCTGTAAGAAGAATCATTTTCTCAAGAAAACAGCTGGCTGGGAAAAGGTTAATGCAACAGCTTACCATACCTGAGAACCCTTAATTAGAAGGTGTTGCAGAAAAAACGGGCCGGTCTATCTGTAATGAAAAAATAGCTCTGCTTGCCACCTTTAACGTTTCCTACCAGTAGTGGGATCTTCCGGCGGCAATGGCAGCATACATTTTGAACTCTTTACCAAGAACAGAACTAACGCTGTCGCCTGAGGATTATGGTCTGGAGAAACACCTATGTTCAAAAGTCAAGCACCATTTGGGAATCTTGTATATTATTTTATTCCCAAATCGCAACGATCCAAGCTCCAAGCGCATGCTAAACGCGGGATCTTTGTGGCATACTCAGCATTGTCCCCAGTGAACCTCGTCTACGCACTTTAGGATTCCAGCTTGCTTCGTGCGTTTCTTTCCTGATACATTCCCTGAAACGACTGCGTCTCTTGAAACCGCTGTTGACAATTCTCTCACTGCCAAGTCTACCTTACGATTCTCCCCCATTGGAAGTCCCCAAAACTGATGATACAGAAGTCGTTAACAGACAGTTCCCACACATTTCCATTTTGGCTGTCGAGATGTTACCTTCCAATCTCTTCCAATGTTACCTTCCCAAATGACTGATACGTCAACTTCTACACCTCCAGCTTCATCTAAACCAACCTTAGAACAACCTCTACAGAGAGATCAAATTTCTTCCTCACCCTCATTGGCTTATTCTCTCCCTCCTCCTGAGTTGAAAAGATTCCAAGGAATTAAAGAGAAGGCAGAAAAACAACGAGCTGTTTCCACCCTCATAAAGTAAATCTCACCACCCAAATGACTGTCAGTTCGTGCAGATGAAGTGTGCAAACTTTGCAAGTCCCTCCGTGCAGACGAAGCAAAGTGGAAGAAGTTGGTAGATGAAATTGTGTCAACTCCTCTTTCACCTAGACTTCACGCCTTCACGAGCAGTTGATAGCCTGTTTATCTACAACGACGGCCGCTGTTCAATCATCCTTGCCATGTATGTGAATGACATTATCGCTGCTTCTAATGATTTTCAACGCCTTACTTCACTGGTGGAAATTTTTCGATGAGATAATGAATTTTTGGACCTCATTGTTTGTCATGTTATGTTCATGCAAGTAAGCCCTGATTAAAACTCCTTACTATTGTCCAGGCTAACTACATCCAGCAAGTCGTCCAAGAGTGCCAGCTGCAAATGCCAAGTCCAGAAGCACTCCTCTTAACCCATATGTTAATTTGGATGAAGCACTAGAATAGCAAACAGCCGAACTAAGTGTTTACCATTCTCCTTTGGGATCATTAATGTACGTAATGATATGTACTTGCCCGAATATAGCATATGCAATTACGAGATTGTCGAAATTGTTGTCGATATTCGACTGGTCCTTTGTGTCTATGCAATGATTCTAGCTGGAACGTTACCCCACAAAGTAAATGATATTCTGGTCTTCTCATAAGAGGGGTCAAAACAGCACAGTTGGAGTTGAAACAAACAGCGTCTTGTCGTCCTCAGCAGATGTTAAGCCGAAGTAATTGCTATATCCAATTGCGTGAAGTCGTTCTGATGGTTATAGGACCTGATTACTCGAATCCGATATGGGAATTATATAATTTTTACATCGACTGTATATACGGATTCAACTTGTGCCATTGCATGGATGAATGCACTGGGATCCAACAGTAGAACGAGACACATTATAAGATTGCATAATTTTATCTCACGCGAAATCGATCTCCACAATGTGATACTCATCTATTGCCTGTCCTTAGATATGCCGGTAGATGTATTCACGAAACCTTTACCAGCCCCCGCATTAAATAAGATTTGGGACCACTAGTTTTTGTCCCAGCACCACAGTAAAGTCAATTAGGTTGTTTTTATTGAAAGTGTGTACCTACTTGTATAATTTTTATATATAGTCGAATTTGTTAGTATTTTTTGTGTGCATTACATTAGGCGGGAAGAAAAGGGTTATAAACGCTAATATTTATTTTTCAAAGTATATTTTTTTGAAATGTTTACTTAATGACTGAAAAATTTTCGCATGGCATTTCTAACTGTAGTTAGAATTTTAATTTTTTTTTTTGCTAGTTTGGTGTAATTTATATATTACTTGATATATTACTTGCTGATATGCCTGGCTTTACTCAGGCAGTGAGTTTGATGAAATTTTGACATATCTGAACTTGAATATAAATGAAAAAACCCTAATAACATATACTTTCACTGTGGAATGAAGAAAAGAATTGTTTAGAGTGTTCGCACTGGAAATTTTTGTCTATTTGGGTTCGCCCAGAAAAATTCGAATATCAAAGAAAGACTATGAGTATTGAATTATTTCTGTCTTTACAAAAAAAAAACTTCATAAATGGTTTGAGACAGTTGAGGAACTCTGTTTACGGCGTCATCAGTATACTTTATCAATATAGTAAGAGTTTCAATAAAGTTTTATGAAGTGCGTGGAATCATGTCCTGAAAGTGGCTATTTATATTTATAGTATCAGTTTTAGCAGCAAAGATTGTCCTCTCACACAATCAGTTGAGACCTTTATCAGTTTCTAAATGTTTTGATAAAAATTATTTTAATGTCTCTATAATAAGTTAATAAATTACAAAAACTATATGAAAAAAAACATTATTTCATCTTATTAGCTCATTAGAAAGAGTACTTTCATCTTTTCTGCAAAAGCTAGAGCATCTGCACGTCCCTAGAAGTTTAATTTTCTTCTTTGTCATAGAATAACTTCTTATAACTCTGCAAAGAAAATTTCTTATAACTCTTCATACAAAAGAAGTAGTAATTTTTATTTATTTATTTATTTATTTATTTATTTATTTATTTATTTATTTATTTATTATTTTTTATAATATTATCCCCCCTTATCCTTTACTGTTACCCCGTAAAAAATTCATGAAAAAAATTTTGACTTTTTCTTATTTATTATTATTAATCATATCAGGATAACAGTTATCATAAAATTAATTTTTATTATATGTAATTATTTGTTTATGTATATTTGCTATAAGGTAAAGAAAGCTATATGTTTTTTGTTTTTTTTTGATTTACGAATCGGGATCCATTACGTCCATCCAGAGGCCAGAGGCCGACGAGTTGGGTCCCTGGATGGACCTGGATTCACGGCTGCTGTATGATGGTCGCAGTAGCCGGAGGGGGGGGGTGAAGATGGTCTATCACGGATGGTCACCCATCCAGTGACTAGCCGTGCCTGATGTAGCTTAACTTCACAGTTGTGTTCAGTGAAAGCCCACCAGGCCACGGCCTCCCCAAAGTCAAAAATATTTCATTACATACGTTGCTTTATTTCATACAAATGTCACCACTGATTACACCATACAAAATACTGAAAAAAACATACAAATGCCATTATTGATGGCAAATGATCATAAATCGACGAAATATAGAGCTTATTTTATGATAGAATAGAGGTTAACATAGGACGAAGTATGAATATGTAACAATGAATATGACGTTTCAGTGCCGAGGCTTTCTTTATAGGAGAGTTGAATACCATGCCCTGGTAGCGAAAAGTCATCTGATCTCCTTAGTGGAACAATAAGGTAATCTTCATTGTTTCCAACAAGCGAAAAAAATACCGATTTAAAATCTAAGATTGAAACAATGAAGATTACATTGCCGCTTGGGTTAAGATGGTCAGATTATTTTTTAAAGCCGGGCCTGTCTCTTTCGTCATCTGCGGATGCATTAATTTCATCAACCATTGCTGATGCAACATAAAACACGACTGGCCGATTGTTGACACAAACACCAGGGGATGATAGCAGAAGACTTCAGGTTCAGGTTCACACACAACAGATCTAAGGGGCCACCAGCACATTCCAATATCCATGGCTTACAAACTCCATATTCCATTGTCCCCAGTGCCTAACTCTTGCTGTTAACGTGACTGCTGATGTCACAGGTATATTCTTACAAGGAGAAGGCCCCCAAAGATCAATCGAGTTTTCTGATGCCCTTTGGTAGGATGATAGTCTGATATGCTCTTTTCGTAAAACCAAGTGCGCAGCTTCCTACTTGGCCAGGTTTTTCAGAAAATCCCTTTTAAAGTCTGTCTTATATTACTAGCGTCTGCATCTCGACAGTGTTATCACAACGGCGAGCAGCCAAATAGTTAACGTTCGAGCATTCGAATCACGAGATCGTGGGTTCAAGTCCACGCGTTTATTTTTTTTTAATTCTTATATCGCTACTTTTAAAGACCTACAGCAGTTCTTTTGGTTATTTTCGGATTTGTACGCTATAGATGCTGCGATGGAGTCAATGCCGAGCATTTCTGGAGCCTGGGATAATAGGTCTACGTCTTGTGAAGAAATCGAGCGAGGTTATAGAAAAGATGAGAGAACTGTCGTGTTGTTTAACCAGCGACTGTGTAGCAATAACAAGAACTCACCAATAGAATATTTCATATGCGAAAATTGCTGATTAAATCCAGTGTCATAATGGACACAGTGAATACAACAATTAGCAACTGATCGATGCTCCTAGGCAAAGAATTATTCCAAAGATTTATACAAATGAGCGACAGAATGGAGTTCACGGAAGAAGAGGATTTGTATTAGAACAAGAAACCCTTGATCCTGTATCCAAAAACAAAAAGTGTCAGGCAGCGAAGAAGAAGAATCGGATACGCTCGATAAAATTCCGTATGCTGTCAAAATTAAAACTGTGGAATTGGCCTAATCACATCCGATATGGTCGATAAATACTTTGCGCAAACAATCAACACATTTTTTAAAAAGCAGACCAACATTATCTACTTGGAAAAAACATACTGAACAAGGCAGCACCCGATATGATAAGTTAGAAGTCATAAACGTGAGCGTGCATAATCGATTTATTGAAACAAGATACAATAAAAAGGGTCAAACTACGACCGCATGCTGAAGCAATGGGCAATGGACGTTGCATTCCAATTTCTTGACGGAACTTTTGAGTTTGTTGCATCGGACAGATGGGTGAAGAATTTCAAAAGAATGTTCACATATCTCAACGACATGTTACGCGATATCTAAGTGAAAAAGACACGGTAACGCATCAAGAACTATTAGAAACTGCTGTCAAATATCAGGAGCTAAAATGTGCAATTATTATTAATGTTGATTCCGATTACGTTTTAAATACCGAGCAAACTGGTTGCGAGTACAGAATCAACTGTTGCCGCACGCACTCTCACAAGCGCCAACAAATAACTGACGTTGCAGTTGGCCAAATGCAAACATTAACGCATTTATTTAAAGCACAGTACTATATAACTTTACCTGTCAAATTGTTGCCAAGAGTATTCGTTTGTTTTCAATAAAGCAGCGAAAAATTTCGTCCTCGTGTACAAATGGAAGTCGAACAATACATGCAGCAATATGCCAACGTTTATGTCACATCCATAAAGTCCGGAAAGTTACGAACAAACAATTTCTTGACAAAAATTTAAAACCTTATGTTACAATAAATCCATTTTTGTACATCGTGTAACCGTGCATCAGATGAAGTTCCCTAACAGACAGGGTCTTCCTGTGTGTAGTTATCGATCATACCCCCGAAATGTACACCAGTGTGATAACCATGTGGCGTTTATTTTTATCGTAAAATTTAAAATTTTATACGTCTTATGCAGAATTGTTCATATTTTTTTAAAACGAAAAAGGAAATTAAAACGAGGGCAGATATCAGAAAATTTCACGCACTTATTCACGATCAATTACATGCTCTAATATATTCAAATACGTTATGGTAATTAGAGTGTACAAATTTTATTTATTTATTTATTTATTTATTTATTTATTTATTTATTTATTTATTTATTTATTTATTTATATATTTATTTATTAATAAAGATTAATACGACAACTGACTGGGACCTGTAGGGTCAAAGACCGACGAGCTAGGTCCGAGAAGGCTATTATAATATGACAAAACAGGTTAAAAGATTAAAAATAAAAATAACATGAATTTCATACAATAAATAATATAGCTACAAATATCAGACAATGTAATTAAAATAACTAAACTAAACCATAATAAACGGTAACATAATAGGTAAGTTACAGAGTACTGGTTGATAAAAAGTACTAACATAAACAAACATGTATCATCATGAAACAGTAATGAATTAACGAATCAAACAGCCAAGTTCATGGACACTTTACAAGCACAAACTGAAAAAAAAGTGTCGAAACCAAATATTTTGCTTAAAAGCAATTAAATTAGGTAATTTAGACAGCGATAATAGAAAAGAACTTTAAAGTTTTCTTAAAGTCGGTAAAAGAAGATAAAGTCTGGATTCCTTTAGGCAAAAGAGACCAGGGAGCAAAAGAGTATTTAGTTTGCTCTTATTACTGCTTGCATTCTTTGGGGCATGGATTCTATGCGATGTTGGTAGGTTGTGGGAGGAATGTGAGACAAACTCTGAAGAACTGCACCTTCCGATTCCTGCAGCTCCGGTGGCTGATGGCCCAATCGATCTCATCCCACAAATTCTTAAAGGGATTTAGATCTGGCGATTGGGCAGGCCCACGAATCAAAGTAAGCGCTCCAGCATGTTCTTTGAACCATCTGAGGACGATGCCAGCCTTCTGACAAAGAGCATTGTCCTGCTAGAAGTATCCATCCCCGTCAGAGTACACATTTATTATAACGGGATGTACTTGATCTGCGACAATACTTAAGTAAACTTGGTCACGCACACATATGTGCAGAAGAATCAAAGGACCCAAACAATGCCAAGATAACATCCCCCAAACCATAGTACTGCCGCCACCAGCTTGAAGTATTGTGGCAATGCAGGTGGGGTCCATGCTTTCGTGTTGTTTTCTCTATATTCTAACCCTGCCATCTGCATGATGCTTTTGAAATCTTGACTCATCGGACTACATGGCCCTTTCCAGTCATCTACACTCCAATACTTGTGTTCCTTGGCAAACTGGAGACGTCTGCTCTTGTTCAGGGCTGACAGTAGAGGCTTTCGAACTGGTCGTCGGCTTCCATAGCCTAAACGGTGTAATGAGCGGTAAACAGTTCTTTCAGAGGCGGTCACAGTTTGTCCTTGATTAAGATTTGCCGCTATTTGACGCACTGTTGCTCTTCTGTCGCCCTAGACAACTCTGGCCAATCTCCTTTCAGTTCGAGCGTTGACGAGCCTGTGATGATCATACACTTGACGTTTTTTTGTTTGGTGGTCTACTCTCTGTAAACATTAATAACTGCTGCTCTTGAACACTTCACAAATTCAGCTGTTTTGCTGATACTGGTTCCAACACTGCGCGCGCCGACGATCATCCTGCGTTCAAACTCAGTTAAATCACGGTTTTGCCCATATCGTCGCAAAAACATGTGCAACTGATGGTTCACCTCAACTGTATTCCCTTTTTATAGCTATCTAGCCCTCTAACAGCAGCGCTGTGACGCAATAGCCCATTTGCCTAAACTGTCAGGTGGTCGTAATAATTTAGCCACTCTGTGTACATCTATAAATATATTTTCGTTTGACAGTCAGTAGACACCCCTGGTCAGCATGACAATTATGCCTCTTACAAGGATGTTATAATGGTTACTAGGGTTCAAACCTTCAAAAGTGAGTGTGTCACTTTGAAAATGAAACAAAAAGATTGGAGAAACTAGATATGATTTATAGTTAAGATATTTAATCTTCGAAATAAATGTGAGACTGATTCTGACTTAGATGTTTTCGTTATAGTTCGTAAGAACCATTTTTGCAATTTAAGAATTCATTTTAAATTATAAGAAGATGTGAAACCCCAAAAGATATTACCATAGCACAGCGAGGAGTGTATCTAGGTAAAATATAAAAGCAAAAGAATACTGTTAGAAAGTAATTGAAATCTGGAAATGATTCCTTGTTTTTATTAAGTTTAGCTAATAGGACATCAGTGTATAAGTTCCAGGTAAGGTGAAGAGACAATAATAAACCTAGGTATTTAAACTAACTGACAGTATCAATGAGATGAGTACCATAATAAATCAGCGGGTAGACTGGAATATTACGCTTATTTCGCTGATAAAAAACAATTAAATTGGATTTATCATTGTTGACGAACAAAAATTTTCCATTATTCTATTGCAACAAATCACGCAGAACTAAATTAATGTTAAGTAAAAGCTTTGAGACATCAGAACTAGAGAATACTAATGTAGTATCATCAGCGTAGAAAATTGATTTTACAGAGAGGTGTGCTATTCGAGAATCATTAACGAATAGGTTGAACAGAACTGAAACCTGTGGGACACTTAAATTTCTTATTATTAAGTCCGAAGATAAACCAGAAAAAGATAAATAATGTTTCCTATCAGTTAATAGGTTAGTTAACCATAATAGAGGTAGGTCATCTTTATCGTAAAAAGTTGATAATTTATATAAAAGTAGCGGAATTGGGACATTGTCTAATGCTTTTTTATAATCGATGAATGCGGTTGCAACAAAATTATTCGCAGCCATACCGGCTAAAATTGACTCAATTAAATCGAGAAAAGCTTTTTCAGTATTACGATTGGGGACAAATCCATGCTGTTGAGAATTAAGTAAGTGCTTAGAAAACACAAATTGGGATAAACGTGAGTAAAATAATTTTTCAAATATTTTGGCAAATATCGGAAGTGTAGAAATAAACCAATAATTACATATTGATTGGGATCGCCTTTCTTGTATATTGGGTTTATTCTAGCTATTTTCATGGCCGATTGGTACGAACCTGAGTTGACGGAACGATTAAATATATATGATAATGGGTCTGTAATAACAATATCTGAATGAATATCTAATGGATCAGAAGCATTGGAGGACTTCAGACGAGCTATTCCATCTGGAGTAGATGGAATAGTGAAAAGTGAAGAATAATTGCGTGGAATATCATAAAGATAATTAAAAGTAAATGTGGACTTCAAACATATCATACTAGGGGAAGGAAGAAATTGTGAAGAAAATCGTTTAATTGATGTTTTTTGACTTAATTACAATGTGTGAAAGCGGACTGAAATGAATTAGACCCATTAGTTAAATTATTTAACGTTCGACATTTTTCTTTACTGGGATATAGTTAATTAAAGAGTCTTTTGTAGTATGAACTTTTTGACTTATTTATGAGATTTACGACTTATTTTTTTAGATAGTTATAATGGGACATAAAAGAGCGGATATTGGAGGCATAAGGATTACTACGTGATTTCAAATAAAGTTGATTTTTTTATTTAATTAATGACAATATATGGTGAGTTTCCCAAGGTTTATGAAATGCTAATGGCTTATGATGAGTATTGTTAACATTCTTAGGAAAGTACCGGTAATAAGCCAGTAAAAAATAAAGAAAACAGCTGGTTAATATCAGAAGAGGGAAGTAATAAGCTGGACCAATCAGTTAGCGTTAATAAACAGGTGAACATTTCAATACGGTTTAAAGTAATAACACGCAAATATGAGACTTGTTTAGGTTAGAGTGATTGGATTCAAAGATAACTAGCAGAGGAAAATGATTAGTCAAGGAAATATCTAAGGTATTACTATATATGGGTGCTGAAAAGTTAGTGAAGCACACATCGAAGCAGATTATGAGTTGATGAGCAATGTGAAAACGAATAAGAAGTAGGCAGCAAACCAAAGCGAAGTAATAGGTCGAGAAGAGGGCTGTTTCATACTATTTAAAACAGACTGCGTGACACATTCTTTCTTGATACAAGCAGGGTGTGAGGGACAGTTTCTAACGATTTTTAACACAAACTGAAAGGAATAATCTTACGTGAACCACTGAATTTAAAGACGTGGAAGAATTATTGCAATTAATGTTAAAATTGCTATTAAAATTATAGATTTTTTTTAATAGTTGTAAATCGACTAATAGAGAAGAGACATATGAACAAAATTGCTAATAAAGAAGAGACATTGTGAACAAAATAAGGCGATAAATCATAAATAATTAATAGAGATTATAAGAATTTCATAACTGTAAATGAACATAACGTAAAACTATAGGTAGGTGGCTAGAGCACCTAGGAACTAATCCATGGTCAGTTGCAAAGGTACTCGGAATTAATTTAATGGCCAGTTGGAAAGTTAGACAGATTAACTTAATAGATCGAGTCGAAATTATCAGATGAAGTGAGATGGAAAATTTTCCTGACGGAATCTCTTGTTAAAATCCGGTATCCAAAGCTGCACACTTTTCGAGGACCGAATTTTGCTTTAGCAACACCCAAAATTTGATAACGGGCGGAGGTCAAATTCTCGACAATAACAGCATTAATATCCAGCAGGTAAGGCCTATGTTTAATTAGAAGATCACAAACACTGGGCGAGAGAAACTGTACTATAATCGGTCGTTTTTCGCTGGATCGAGGACCTATATGGTGGATTAAAGTTATATCATTAGTGCTGATGGTGATTTCCAAATTAGGACTGATCAGGTCAAAAAATTTCGCTTTGAAATTTTTACCAGGCTCTTCGGGTAGGCCAAGAACATGTAAGTTATTACGATGAGAATATTGTTCTATGTCGTCGAGCCGTTTCGAGAAGGTATTCATACCAGAAGAATCCTAATAATAAAATGTGGACTCCAATTTAGCCATTTTATTATTTGTAGCTAAAAGCTGCTCGTCTACGTCAAGTAGGCGTTTAGAATTATCCTATATTTGAGCAAGTAGGAAAGTAAATTTATTGGTAATGTCATTAAATTTTGCCTCTAGATTCTCCATTATCCTGCTTGATATTTTATCTATTAAGAAGTCAATTAATGAAGGTTCCTGGAGATGAGCTAGTATCTGTTTATCGAGCGCAGTGGTCGTTCTTTGAAAGAAGAGTCCATCTTCGCTGATGAAGGTGTATATGCTTTAGTTTTAAAAGCATTCCTTGGGAGTGCCATAATCATTTGATAATATTTAAATCGGATTAAATCAAATTAGGTTGGTTAAAAAAACTGTTTCAGGTTTGCATTGAATGAAGGAAAAAATAAGTCGTGCGTATCACTGGCACTAACCAAATTGCCGAATGAAGAGCTTAAAATGACCATCTAAACTCTTCGCCGTTATATGCAAAAAAAAAAAGATTTCTTCATAAAATTATAATATCTTGCAATATATGTAACATTTGATTGTAATAATATCAGATACACCTGGTATAATGCCAAATTGAAGCCTACATAGGAAAAATTTTTGAGTGTAAATCAAATTTCTTTTCCGGAATGCATGAAAAAGGAAAACTGCAACTCCAAGGTTAGTACTGCAATCATCCAATGTTCTTGTTGTCGTACACATTTGTGCTTCAAATGTGTTTTAAAGAATACCATCCAGCACGTTGTATTCGACAAGCCTAACTATAAAAATTCTACAATTTCACAATTATTTGTTGCATCTAAAATGGGCATGAAGCAAAGAAACGTAAATCTGAAGGTAAGACAAAATGAAAGTTAAACATTAAAACATTAATTTTATCTTTAAAACCGATATGTGTTTATGTATTTTTTTTAACTTTTATAACAGACTAGCAGAGGTACCCGGCGTTGCTCGGGATAATTACACATGTAGGAAAAAAAAACAATCCCACAAAAATTAAATTATGTTTGCAAAAACTTTATAAAAAGACATGCTTATAAATAATACAATAAAAATTCTAAATAAAAAATCGATATAAATTTTTAAAGGCTCACAATGAATGCACGTCTCCAATAATTTGTTTTCTTACTCACGTAATCTTCCTTCAGATGTACACTTGATGTTGTTCCAATTTCCACTCTTCTCTCAATATGTTGAAGCAAAACTTGGCCATTCATCACTTTGTGTAACCTATCAGTCGCAGAATCTTCTATTCTTGCATCTGATTTGCTCAATACCGCACGGAGCTAAAGTAGTGCTTCCTCTGTCGTCTTTCCACTCTTTCTAAATAGTCTGCTAACTTTTCATTATCTCCAGTTACTGATCATTTTTAAAAATTTTCAAGAAATTGTTAAGTACTTAGAACTCTGTTTTCTAAGAAAAACCTGAATAACAGGAATTCAATGCATTGTTACAAATTGAAACTAATCCATATTGCACCATCATTTTATGTTCATTGTTAGTTCTTGGTAAGGAACGCTTTATCATTGCATCATCATTTTGTGCTCATTGGTATTGGTGCATTGCGCCTTGATACCATTGTTGATTCGAACACGACGGGCCTATTGTTGCACAAACTTTGCCTTGCATTATTGTTCAGGGGATCTCTGTTGCTGGTCCGAGCGTAGTCTGAATTGCGTGTTCACACCATTGTTGATACCTATTGTGGAACAAATTACGCTTGCATTGTTGGTCATGACTTATACATTGTTGGTCCATGCAGAGTGTTTGTGAATTGCGTGCTGATACCATTCTTGATAACTATAGTTGTACAAACTTTGCCTTGCGTTGTTGGTCATGAGTTATTTCTCATTAATATGCTCCGCTATAACCATAAATATCGAGTTATTAACAATGATTGTTACTTTTCCGAAATGAGATGTGGACAGTGACCGTCCTCAAGATTTGAAGGTTAAGTATGCAAAATTTCATGAAGATCGGAATAAAACTGTAGATTTGCAGAAGAAACAAACAAACACAGAAACAAACAAACAAACAGACCCACAAACATACTTCTTTATATATATATTGTTCGTCATGAGACATAAACTTTATATTCTTGGTCATGAAATATATATTATTTGTCCGTGCAAGGTGTTTGTCAATTACGTGTTGATACCATTGTTGATAAGTGTTATTGCACAAATATTGCCTTGCATTCTTGGTCATGAGATATGATATTTCTCATTAATATGCCTTGCCATAACATTAATTTTTTTATCAATAACTAGAAGAGGCACCCGGCGTTGCCCGGGATAATTACACTTGCACAAACTTTTCTTTTCATTGTTAGTCATGAGATATTGATTGTTGATCCCTGCCTTGTGTTGGTGCATTGCGTGTTGATACCATTGTTGATACCTATTGTTGTACAAACTTTGCCTTGCATTGTTGGTCATGAGATATTTCTCAATTATATGCCCTGCCATAACCATGAATATCGATTTTTTATCGATAATTATTATTTTTCCGAAATCTGAGGTAGACAGTGACCTTCCTCATGCTTTGAAGGTCACGTATGCGAAATTTCTTCAAGATCGGAATAAAACTGTAATTTTGTATAAAAAACGTACAGACCTACAGACAGACCCACAAACATCCTTCTTTATATATATAGAAGATTATCATTTTTTTGAAATCTGATGTAGACAGTTACTTTCCTCACGCTTTGAAGGTCAAGTACGCAAAATTTCATCAAGATCGAAATAAAACTGTAGATTTGCATAAGAAACAAACAAACATACTCACAAACAAACATACAGATCCCAAAACATCCTACTTTATATATATAGAAGACTAGCAGAGGACCCGGGGTTGCCCGAGATAATTACCCTTGTAGGTAAACAGAACAATCTCAAAAAGTTAAATTAAACTTCCAAATTGATTAAAGAATAACTGAATCACTACAATATAGAGCATAGGGACTATCCACGCCAAGAAAAATCCGAAAGATAGCAAATTACCTCTTCACTTAAAAAATCCATTCTCGTGATATACCGGGACTTGATTTACCCAAAAAAAATTTTTTAAGGCTCACAATGGATGGAATTCCCTAAGGATGCTACTACTTGTTTAAATACTTTCTTACTTAAATACTTTGTTTCAATTTCCTTTCTTCTTTCGATATCTTGAATCAAAACTTGGCCATTCATCACTTGGCCATTGTAGAGTCTAGCGGTCGCCGGTTTTTCTATTTACTTGCGTACCATTTGGTCAATGCATCACAGCGCTAAAATTGTGCTTCCGTTGTCGTCTTTCACTCTTATTCAATAGTCTGCTAACTCATCTCCAACTACTGTTCATTTTAAAAAGATTTTCAAGAAATTGTTAAATATTAAGAATTGTCTTTTCTAGGTACAGCCTGAATAACAGGAATTTTCTGCAATAAATTCTATATTGCACAAACTTTGCCTTGCATTGTTGGTCATGAGACATATATTGTTGATCCTTGCATAGTGTCGGTGCATTGCGTGTTGACACCATTGCTGATCCCTAGTGTTGCACAAACTTTTATTTGCATTGTTGGTCATAAAACATATTTTTGGTCCATTCAGAGTGCTTGTGATTTGCCTATTGATACCATTGTTGCAAAAACTTTGTCTTGCATTGTTGGTCATGACATATCTTCCATTAATATGCCCTGCCATAGCACTGATTATCGATTTTTTATCAATAATTATTTTTTCGAAATCTGAAATATACAGTGATCTTCCTTTCTTTGAAGGTCAGGTATGCAAATTTTTATGAAGATCAGAATAAAAGTGTAGATTTGTTTGAAAAACAAACCCACAAACCCACAAACAAACATCCTTATTTATATATATAAACTAGCAGAGGTCCCGACGTTGCCCAGAATAATTACGCTTGTAGGTAAGCACACACTCTTACAGACAGAAACACACCGACTTTTCCCAATCGTCTTTTTGAAGGAAGACACGCATACCTCTTTTGCCTCATTGAGAGAGACTGCCTTATCTTTATCATATTATATCTATTTCCTATTCATTGTTAATAATTCTTGGAAACGAATGTTCTATCGTTGCATCATCATTTTATGTTCATTGTAGATGCGAACACGACGGGACTATTGTTGCACAAACTTTGCCTTGCATTGTTGATCATGCAACATTTTTCATTAATATGCCCTGCCATAACAATGAATATAGATTTTTTTATCAATAATTATTATCTTTGTCTTCCTCCTGCTTTGAACGTCAAGTATGCAAAATTTCATCAAGATCGGAATAAAACTGTAGCTTTGCGTAAGAAAGAAACAAACAAACCCACAAATAAACAAACAAATAAACAAACAGACCCACACACATCCTTTTTATATATATACAAGCAGAGGAACTGGCATTGCCCGGAATAATTACGCTTGTAGGTAAACAGAACCTCGAAAAATTAAATTACATTTTGCAATCACGCATGAAAATGCTTAAAATTAATACAGTAACAATTCTTAAATTAAATTCGAAAAAATTTTTTAAAAGACGGAACTCTCCAGTAATTTCTTACGCATGTAATCTTATCTCGGATGTACACTTGATGTTGTTGCAATTTCTACTCTTCTCTCGATGTGTTGAAGCAAAACTTCGCCAGTCATCACTTCGTGCAGTATAGTGGTCGCGGATTCATCTATTATCATGCTTCCCATTTGCTCAATATAGCACATAGCTAAATGAGTGCATCCTCTGTCGTCTTTTCACTCTTTCTCAATAGTCTACTAACTCTTCATTATCTCCAGCTAATGAAAATTTTTAAAGATTTACAATAAATAATAGTTAATAAATAAAAATGAAAAAAAAATAAAAATTAACAAATAACCAAAGACACCCTATCATTCCTTAACTTTTTTTAAAATTTGTATATTTTCCTATTGCATTATCTATCATCGCATAGTTATTACCTCCTATTTGTCCTCCTTCCTGGCCTATCCCAACACGTCTTCAAATCCCTCTTCCTGCTTTTTCAGCCAATACCATCCTACTGTTCCTTATGCCAACTCTATATAAAGGCGTCCTTTAGTACTTTTTTCATTACTTCAGGATAATTCTCTAATATTCTAATTGCCTTTAGAGAATTACCCTTTTTGCTCTGATAAAGGATAGTGTCTATCCAAAACGTCAGTTTTTTATTTGATTTTATAGTTTTATTTTGATTTTACTTATTATTTTATAATTATTTTGTTATTTGTTATTTATTATTTTATTTTTCATTTTTATTTATTAACTATTATTTATTGTATCCCAAAGTTTCTATTGTTTTTTTATTAACTATTATTGTATTTATTGTGTCTCGTTCTTTTCTCTTATCAATATCCGTTCATTAAAGATTTGCAAGAAATTGTTAACTACTATGAACTCTCTTTTCTTAGAAAAACCCTGAACAACAGAAATTCTATGCATTGTTACAAATTGAAACTTATCCTTATTACATCATCATTTTATGTTCATTATTATAATTCTTAGAAAGGTTTGCTTTATCATTGCATCATCATTTTGTGCTGATAGTTATTGGTGAACCATTGTCGACGAGAACACGACCGGCCTATAGTTGCACAAATTTTGCTATGCATTGTTAGTCATGAGAGATCTGCTGCTGGTCCGAGCCTACTATGAATTGCGTGTTGACACCATTGTTGATAACCATTGTTGCACAAACTTTGCCTTAAATTGTTGGTCATAAGATTTATATTGTTGGTCCATGCAGAGTGGTTGCGCATTGCGTGATTATACTATGTTTGATAAGTATTTTTGCACAAACTTTGCCTTGCATTGTTGGTCATGAGGTATTTCTCATTAATATGCCCTGCCATAATCATGAATATTGATTTTTTTTATCAAAAATTATTACTTTTCCGATATCTCAGGCAGACAGTGACCTTCCTTAGGCTTTAAAGGTCAAGTATGCAAAATTTCATCAAGATCGGAATAAAACTGTAGATTTGTGAAAAAAAAAAACAAACAAAGAAATATAACCAGAAACAAACATCTTTCTTATAGAAGACTAGCAAAGGTACCCAGGTTTACACGGGATAAATACACTTTTTTTGCAAATTAAAAGGTACCCAGCGTTTAAATCACTTTTTGCAATATCTTAAAAATAAACACATGAAATTCCCTAGAAATAATACAGCAAAATTTCCTAATAAAAATTCGAAAAAATTCTTAAAGGCTCACAATGGCTTGGCCCTTTCAAGGATGCCACTTCTACTCTAAATAAGTTATTACCCACGTAATCTTATCTCAGATGTACACTTGATGTTGTAGCAATTTCCACTCTTCTCTCAATGTGTTGAAGCAAAACTTGGCCATTCATCACTTTGTGCCGTCCAGCTGTTGCTGATTCTTCTATTTGCTTGCTTACCATTTGCTCAATATATCACGGAGCTAAAGAACTGCTTACGCTGTCGTCTTTCCACTCTTTCTCAATAGACTGCTAACTCTCCATTATCTCCAGTTATTTGACAATTTTTATAGTTTTTTAAGGAATTGTTAAGTATAAGAACTCTCTTTTCTAAGAAAAGCCTGAATAACAGTAATTCTATGCATTGTTAAAAATTAAAACTAATCCCTATTTTGTTAAAAAGTAAAACTTATCCCTAAAATTCTGTGCTCATTGTTATTAGTGAATTGCGCGTTCATACCATTTTTGATTCGAACACAATGGATCTATTGTTGCACAAACCTTTCCTTGCAATGTTGGTCATGAGATATATATTTCTGGTCCAAGCAGTGTGTTTGTAAGCTGCGTGCTAATACAATTAGTAATACCTATTGTTGTACAAACTTTGCTTTGCATTGTTGGTCATCAGATATTTCTCATTAATATGCTATGCCATAACCATGAATATCAATTTTTTATAGACATTTATTATTTTTACGAAATCCGAAGTAGTTAGTGACCTTCTTCATGCTTTGAAGATCAAGTATTCAAAATTTCATCAAGATCAGAATAAAACAGTAGATTTGTATAAAAAACAAACAAACAAACCCACATACAAACAAACATTTCTTTATATAGATAGAAGATAGAAGACTAGCAGAGTTGCCTGGCGTTACCCGGAATAATAACACTTGTAGTTAAAGAGAAGAATCTCATGAGATATTTCACATTAACATGCCCTGCCATAACCATGAGTATCGATTTTCTTTTAAATAAATATTATTTTTTTCGAAACCTGAGGTAGACAGTGACCTTCCTCATGCTTTGATGGTCGTGTATACGAAATTTGGTCAAGACGGAATAAGACTGTAGAAATGTATAAAAATCAAACAAAAAATCCCACAAACACTCCCTCAAACAATCTCATAAACAAACATTTTTCTTTATATGTATAGACTAGCAGAGGAGTTGCCGTTGCCCGGGATAATTACACTTGTTAGGGAGCTGAAGGAAGACACTCGTACCTCCTTTGACTCTTCAAGAGAGACTGCCCTATCTATATCCTCTATTATATCCATTTCCTGTTTATTGTAATAATTCTTGGAAATGAATTCTGCATCATCTATCTATATATCTATCTATCTATATAAAGAAGGATGTTTGTGGGTCTGTCTGTGGGTCTGTTTTTTATACAAATCTACAGTTTTATTCCGATCTTGATAAAATTTCGCATACATGACCTTTAAAGCATGAGGAAGGTCACTGTCTACCTCAGATTTCGGAAAAATAATAAATATCGATAAAAAAACGATATTCATGGTTATGGCA
>JAHWFO010007438.1:0-12288 GCA_023313115.1 Rhysida immarginata
CATTGGGCCAATCGATGATCTGTGAGGGGTGTCCGGATATTTTTGATCATATAGTGTATATGTCCTGTTTGTTCGGGAACATGGTCAAATTTGATCAAAATATTAAGTAACGATTCATTTTCATGTAAACACTAATATAGCGGATCCTTTTACAGGTGTTTGAAGATATGCTCTGTGTGCAAGAGAGAATAGACATTGCTTCCTAGAAACTCCGTGGTAAAACATGGGCCACCAATATGGCCTAATCTCAGGCTTCTAGCGAACAAATTCAGATGAACAGGTAGCATGATTAAGAGAAACGGTGCTATCACTTTGCATAAACAGCCACAAGCATTTTCTGTAAGTTTAAGATCGATATGGGAGGCCTGTTCATCCCTTATACGCTATTGATACGAGGAACCATTCACTTTGAGGAAAACTTGACATTGGAGACGAAGCTCTCTTTCTTCCGAAGTTTCTCTTGCCCTTGACGTTGAAGCTCGCATACGCTACTGTTGTAAACGAAGCTCTCGTTGTTCAGATGTTTCCGACGTCCGGATAGTTTTTTTGTCTTTTAGCTGCAGAGTTTCCCTGACCAATACTCCTTCTTTTCTTCGGTGGGTTTCGATAGGTATGAATTAATGTATCCTTCGAACGATTATTAAATACACAACAGAGATAAACCGTTGAAGAGTCGAGTTGATGTACTCGGAACTGGCTGATATACCTGACATTGCTCGGGCTCCTTTTTGATGAAATTTTGCAATATTTTCATGTGAATATACACTGAGTTAGCAAAACTCATGGGATAGTTACTTAATATCTGGTCGGGCCACCTCTGGCCCTGTGGAGTGCAGCAATACGGCGTGGTAGTGAGTCTGCAAGTCCCTGGTACACTTCTGGAGGCAGTTGTCACCAGATAGTCTGCAGAGCCGAAGATAGTTGCTGCCCGTTCGTGGGCGGATGATCCAGTGCCTGGAGCCTGACTTCAACAGCATCCCAGATATGCTCGATGGGATTCATGTCAGGGCTCCGGGCTGACCAGCTCAGTCGTTGGACCTCTCCTGCATGCTCCTCGAACCATTCGCGGACGGCATTGGAGCGATGTGGTGGAGCATTGTCATCTTGAAAGACTGCTACGTCGTCAGGGTGTTGAAATGTCAAAAACAGGTGCAGATGGTCTCCGATGAGTTGACGATACCGTGGACCATTCAACGTTTAGTCCAGGATAACCAGAGGGCCCATCCCAAACCAGGAAAATGCACCCCAGACCATCACTGACGCCCTACCACCCTGAACCACCACTTGTTGGCATGCGGAATCCATCGTTTCGTGAGGTTTGCGCCACACACGGTGCCTCCCATCAGCGTGGTACAGTTGATATCGTGACTCATCTGACCATATGACGTTACGCCACTGTTGCAGAGTCCAGCCAAGATGGTTGGTGGCAAATGCACGCCGGAGTGTCCGATGACGCTGGGTAAGCATTGGCACTCGTGTAGGGCGACGGCTGCCAAACCCGAGGGCTTGCAGATTCCGACGGATTGTCCACCGAGAGACGTTTCTAGCGGCCAGTATCGAACTGGTCTGTGATTTGCTGCACTGTTGCGCTCCTGTCTCTCTGAATCATTCGTCCCAGGTGTCGGCGGTCACGATCATTCATGGTGCCTGTTGTGGACTGTGATGCCTTCATCCAGCCATTCCCGATACACCCTGGAGACAGTTGAGCGGGGAAAGCCAAATTCCTGCACCACTGCCGAAATGGAACATCCCATGCGTCGGGCACCTACTATCATACCCCGTTCAAAAGACGTCAACTCGCGACGACGTGCCATTTCTGATTAATCACTTATCCAAGCTCTTCCCACAACGTCTAATGGTCCATTCCCAGAATCCGTTACCCCTGTGAATTCGTGAGCCATGCCCATCAATCAATGTGCTTGCTATCCCATGAGTTTTGCTAACTCAGTGTACAGTAAAAATGAACACATGAAAAAAAGGTTATAAATAATACAATAAAAATTCATATTCAAAAACCGACTTCGCCAGAAAAAAAAATGTGTAGAATAGAATACTTCTCTATGCATGTGGCTTCGAAAGTAGATGGAATAGAAAATGAAACATTATTTTGATGTGACGTTTCTTCAGCCCTGGCTGTGGCTATAGTTCTTCTATTTCGCTCGCGACACACTTGAGTTTGGAAGACCTTGTGGGAAGGGAAGATATAATAATTTGAAATTTTTATGGTAAACGCCTTTATTAAAAAAAAAGTGTTCGTTCATTGCCGTAGATGGACTTATTCTAAACTTGCTAATAACCGATATAGAATAAGAAATCATAAAACAATTGACTTTTAAAAAATCATTTCTTCATGTAAATATTCAACAGTTCCAAAATTCTACGCAAATGACGTCCCTAACCTACATAATTTCTTAGCAGCGAATCATGCTTTAGATGTGAAGTCGCCCTGCTGAGGTGAACTTCGAGGATACAATGGGTACTCGTATTCACCCATTATACACTGCTTTGCAATGTAATTACCCCACCCACAAGGAATTATCCGAATGAGCCAAAGGTAGGTACAGCAAGAGATACATCTGAACACACCTTTATTACGTTATAGAGCCAAGACGTGCACTCGTTTGTACAGGGTGTCCCAACGGAAAGCGGCATCAGCAGGTTGTGGCACCCGCTCTAGCGGCGATGCATTGTTCCAGCCGCAGGTGCAGGTGATCATACAGGTGGCGAATGTCATCTTGGGGTACGTCTGCCCAAGCCTGCTGAACCTGCTGAACCTGCTGAAAATGAACATGGGTGGAGAGTGAATTTCTGACAACTAAGTAAATGGAGAAATTTTTGTTTTATGTTTATTTTAGTATACCCAAGCTCATACTAATTCATGATTCGATAATACTTACGGAAAATAAAGATAAAACTTAACGAAATGTTAACACACTAGCAACATATACAGGGTGTTTCTGAATTATCTCCCGTATTATACATGTTTATTACTCAAAAACTGTTACAGATTTTAACGTGATTTGTTTTATTCACAAAGAAAAACTCAAAAGTTTCCTAACCTCGCGTGAGTTGCTAATGAAACACGTGGTTGGCGCGTTGTTCCATTTTTCATAAGACGCAGTGTCACGCGAGCTGACAGCGGATCCGGATCGCGGGGCTGAAGAAGAGATAACCCAGTTATTAGTGGCGCCATCTATTGATGCGATCGGGAAGGGTTATCAAAGGAGCAAGAGGAAAAGAGGGCGACGTAGGAGGAAGACGAAGGCGGAAGTCACGCAACAACCTGCCAACGTGATTTCTGGGTCAGTGAGGAGGAATCCAGCGTTCGAGACGGTCGACGACGAGCAATCCGCCGCGACCACAAAGTGCTCGAACGTTAGGCCTACGTTGTTGGCCAAGAAGCGTGTTTCTCGAAAGTATAGGAGTAAGAGAAACGAAGCTAAAGCGACTGCGTTCCGCGCGAAGCAGCATATTTCGCCGCCGGAAAAACCTACTGCGTCGAGCACGTTGCAGGGCCTCAGCGAGTCACGTTTGCGTCGCCATAAAGAGGTTAGGCCTGTCGTAGCTTCGTCAACTCCATTAACCGCTTCGTCCTCAGCTATTTCAAGCGTGTCGGACTATAAGCAGGTCCTGTCAGTAGCTGAGACATTTGAACGGTTTGTTAACCAAGACGAGAGAGTGAGCAAGCGTAGCTTCAGCGTCTGTGAGTATTCTCTTGCTTTCTATTGTCATTATCGCGGCACTAGTACGCTCCTTCGAGCCACAGCGATAGTCAAGCAGCCTGTAATCACATTAGAATTTGCGCTGCGTTATTTGGTATTAGTTAGAGCGCGTAGTTCGTCCCTAGCGCTCTCAATTATTCATAACAGTTCTTTAAGAACGCATTCTCCCGAAGCAGAGCTGTTGCTCATTATGCCCTGGGGGCTCTCTGCCTATAATAGTGATGATTTGGGCACCATCTACTTTTGAAGGCCACTCATACCTATAGTCCAGGTAAAACTTACTATCACCTTTGTACTTTAAAATTCTGGATCTAGGGAGTGCCTTTTCGCTCTACTTTATGAAGAGATAATTAATGTCATTTTATCTTTCTCTATTACAGTAGTACGTATAAATCCCTTATTGGGTATCAAACGCCGAGGCGTCGCCGCTTACTGATAGAGGGGAGTTTTGGAAACCCCTGCGGTGGAATCGAGACCTCAAGATTGTTTCCATACCTGACAGTATTCTACAATTTATTATATATATTGTGTATAATGATTTGGCAGACCCTTTAAGTAAAGGAGGCCAAATATCCCGTATGTGTATATGGGCGCAAGTGACAGCCCTATGAGATTGTATAGCATAAGTGGCTAATCATAACGGGTTCTTCTCTAGTTTGTGTAATTTTAGTTTTGTTTAGCTTTCGTCCCCACTACTCTGGCTGTGGTTGTGGTGGACGCTGTCCTTGCGATCAGCTACTCGCAAGATCTAACCATTAGTATTTTGCTTTTTAGAAAATTAAACCGACTTCTTTTATTTCCTACCTACTGTGTCTTGCTGTAGTTTATTATCCACTGCGCACAGCTTTTTCATACGTGACACGCAGTAAATAATGGCGAATGTTCAAGAAAAAGCTCAATGCGTGTTATGGCTTTCGGAATTTAAGTCAATGATTACAGTTCAGAGAATGTTCAAAACAAAGTTTAAAAAGGATCCTCCAAATCATAAGTCAATTAAGCTATGGAATGAAAAATTTTTAAACACAGGCAGCCTGTTACACAAAAAGAGTGCTGCTTAACCCTCAGCGACACCACAGAGAGTAGAAAAGGTCAGGGAGGCGTTCAATCGTAGTCCCCGCGAATCACTTCGCCAATGACATCCGTACTTAAAATAGTGAAGCACCGCCTTCGTCTGTCACCCTACAAAATCCAGATGATGCATGAACTGAAGCCAGATGACCGACCGAAGCGCAAGACGTTTGCTGAGGATATGCTGCAAAAAATCGACAATGATCCCACCTTATTTGAGAACATTTTGTTTTCTGATGAGTGTCAAATCCTCGGAAGGAAGGATTTAACAGAAAACAGAATTCCGAGGGTTTTGGCAAGGACGGAGAAGAAAGTAAGAGAATTAAGAAAGAGAAACACCCCCGGCTGCAATGGACCCGGGCCAGAAAGAGAGAGAAGAATGAAGAAAGACAATTGGAGGAACGACTGCGCAAGTGCGGCACAGAATCCTCCGAGCCGGAATAAAAGGAGGATACCGAGACGGAGAAAACAGTTAGTGCGTGATGCTGAAGGTTAGCGAGGACGAGGACAACAACGACGATGCCGATTCCACTTCGCCTAGCCAGAGGAAAGGATCAGGCCGAATCCGAGGAACTCGAAAAGTCCGGGCAAGTGAGGTTTCAATTAAGCATGTTAAGTCTAATGATAGTGACTGTCTTAATTTAAACAAGTTACCGAAGACGTCGAGGCAAAAAAGTGGATCCGCAAGCTGACCTCGCTATTCGGAAAGAAGACAGCGGGAACCTCTGCCAAAGAAGAGTTATCACAACGGACCATTAACTCGTCAGCCGCCAAAATCCTCCGACGCCCGAAGGGGACATAAGTCGACTGAAGTTCAGAAGGAAACTACCGTGAGAAGGGTCGATCCAAGTTCTTCAAAGATAAGTGAGAGGAACGTTTCCAAATTTATTTATTCGAACTTAAATTCATTTGAACTTAATTCGTCCCGTAAAGAAAACTGTGATTTAGTGCATCGTTTAGATGCTTGTTTGGACTCTGAAATTAAGCCGTCGCCGGACGCTAGCAGAGGGACCGAAACCGATAAGGGTCCTGCCCAGAGTCAACAGAATGGAGCAACACGTCCCGTAGCAGGTCGGAAGGTCAAACCCAGCAGCTCCCGTTCGTCCCAGCCACAACAGTTCTTCAACAAACCACTCCAGACAGTGCAGTCTACTCTAATCTTCTCCGTAGGAGGTCGATGCATTGGAAGTAGTGATCCTTATAACAGATAAAGCCAGTATTCTCGCGGGGCGCCCTGCAGGATGTCCGACTTGGACTCGAGGTCACCTTCTAATGCTACCCTCGCACGGTCGACAAACCTTTATTAGGTCGCCGCCTACAGGTTTAGCGGTGACAGACGTTATAAGCCCGTCGCTACGAATTTTGGACGCCCTAGCAGCCTCACAACCCGATTGTTCTCTAGGCCAACCTAAACCCGAGACGGCCTCCGAAAGTTTCGGAAGTAGCGCTTCGAGCTCTCAGCAGGACAACTAACCATTAACGAACCCAGCAATAGAATTGCACGCACTGACAAACTGTTTCATATTATATTAATTCATATTTTTCGAATTACTTTATTAATCATAATGTATTTATTACACTGCTATAATTAAATAATTGTTCAAATTACCTCCCATTGTTTCACTCCGTTCGTTTATCATAAAAGTACACGACAATGAGGCAACATTCCATACTTTCGGAGCAGTAAACCGACACAACTGCCGCATTTGCGGTTCTAAGGGAGCATATACGCGAAAGCCCAAAGGTTAATGTTTGGTGCGGTTTAATGCATGATCGAGTAATCGGATCTTTCTTTTTCGCTGAAGACACCATTACCGCTGCAACCTACCTAGATATGCTGAAGAACTACCTGATTCCACAGGTGGAAGAACTGCAGCCCAACATAGTCTACCCACCTTCTCTCTTGGGACCTGCAAGTTAGGCAGTGCCCTTGGCTCCCTTTCTCACCCGATGCGAACCCTCTGGATTCTTTCTTCTGGGAATATGTGAAAGACAGATTGTACAAAACCAACGTTGATGACCTTGAATCTCTCAAGAAGAGAATAATTGAAACAATCGCTGAAATCAACCCCAAAATGCTAGCCCGAACATGGGAAGAAATCGAGTTTCGCTTTGACGTCCTTCACGCCATAAATGGGGGGCACATTGAAATTTATTAAAACATACTAAGAAATTTTTGGATTTTTTTTTTGTAAAAAAAAAAAAAAAACGTTAAAATCTGTAATAGTTTTTGAGTAATAAACATGTAGAATGCGGGAGATAATTTAGCAACACCATGTACTTTCAGTATAATTTGGTTATCCGGATCATTACACTCAAAGCTGCCATCTTAAACCCGCTACTCCATAGAATTCGGGCTGAAGATGTGAGCTTAGAGTGTAGCGGTCCGGATAACCAACTCTTTAGTGACGGATAACGCGGAATGTGGATAAGAAATTATGCTGCTAGTGTGTTAACATTTCGTTAAGTTTTATCTTTATTTTCCACAAGTTTTAACGAATCCTTGGTATATGTCAAATCCTCGCCAGAGGAAAAATGTTAAGAAACATTATTTCCAAGATTTGACGGAAAAAAAAGATGACAAAAAGAAAAACACCCCCGTCGGTAGTAGACGGGCCCCGTCAGGCAAGGTAAACCTGAGGCCGCGGGATTGGAGGAGGATCGAGAGATCTGAGCATCGGGATTGGAGGGCGGTATGCGCAATCTCGGCTCAGAATCCTCCAACCCCGGATAAAAGGCGAGGCAAAAGAGAAAATCGGCAGACGGCAATTTCTCCTCTTCAGTTTAGGAACCATTGTGGAGTGCGAGTACGAGCCCCGACGGAGTGTTCAGTGTAAATAGTGTTAGTGAGTGACTTTTATTTATTTATTGGACTTAGAATTACTCACGCCGCAACCAGCCATCTCCAACGCGTGCGTGAGTAACTTAGTGACTTTGCGTGACCCTCCCCCCGGCAACCCCGGGGGAGGTTTCACCCCCCCCCCCGAACTTTCTCTACTCCAAGCCATGGAGAACATGGTTCTTATGATTGCCGACGGACCAATAGCCGTCGGCATGTTTATGAAAGAGGTTTATGTTAAGACGGGCATCCCGCCCGTGCTCCCGTCTGGCGACCCTGCTGTTTCTGTCGTGCAGAGACTTTCTCCTAATGAGTGGAGGATGCTCTGCCGACAGCGAAACATAGCAGACCGTATTGTGTCTGCTGATTACGTCAAGGTAGGGCAAACCACCGTCCGCCTTGCCTACGCTGAGCCCGGATATCTGCCCATCCTTGTCCGAGGCGCTTCGCCGCTGATGGAAGAAGACTATCTGAAGAGATACATGTCCGACTATGGTCAGGTTAAAAAAGTTGCATACCCAACGCATCCGGATTCTCCCTTGCAGATGACGGGTGATATCATAATGGACATGAACCTTCAGAGGGACATTCCAGAAAACCTTGTGATGCACGGTAACAAAGTCCGCGTGTCTTACAAGGGTCAAAGGCAGTGCTGCTGGTACTGCAAGAAAACATCGCACGTCAGGAAAGACTGCCCTCTCCTAAAGAAATGCGATGCCTGCAATCGCATCGTCAGCAAGTACCATCAGTGCCCGGAGAGGGTGTTTGCAGCGCCAGCAGATGTTCCAGCTTCGCCTAAAGGAATGTCTTCCCAGCAGCAAGTCATGATGTCATCACCGGCCAAGTCATCAGAGCCAACCAGAGCTTCGTCATCTGGATCACCATCACGGAAGAGCCAAGTTTCACCAGCTCTTCCGACTTCTCCACAGGAGCAGAAGAAAATGATGCCGCCACCACCTCGAACATCTTCGACTCCATCCGCATCTTCGGAGTCCAGGAGGGAGAGGTCATCATCACCTCCTTCCAAGCTCCCAGAGATAACACCTCTTCCACAATCATCGCTGGATGTATCGATGGGTGAAGACGAAGCTTCTGGTATTGACGACGTAGATGCTTCAATAGGAGCAGAATCTGCCTTCTCAGTGGAGGAATTTCCACCTCTTCCTCCACCAGCGCTGTCAACATCATCACAGCCTGCGCAGACTATGCATACGTCGTCACCTTCCAGGATGACATCTTCTGCTGGGACCTCGCTTCCATCAGCGCAGAAACAGCAGGATCTTCTTGTGAGGACGAGGAGTCCCCGCAAGAAAAAGTCCAGACGGGATCGTGGCAGCAGGGACGAGAGACGTGCAAGTTCTTCCTCCGAGAGAGACAGCCGCGCGAGCCATCAGCGCAGCCTTTCTTCTTCATCAGGTCGTCTGCGATCTCCGATGAGAAGATCGACGGAGCCTCCCGTATCATCTGGGAAGCCCAAGTCTCAACCGGATACAGGTCAGCAGGTGCGCCATTAAAAATCCTCAATGAAGGTCATCTCCCTGAACGTGTGTTCTCTTGGTTCCTCTTTTAAGCAATCGGTGTTGTCATCGTTCATTGCCCTGTACAGGCCGGATATCTTATTACTCCAAGAAGTAAAACTCGCCACTTCACAACAGTGCTACGACCTTCCGGGCCTTCGCAGTCAATATACCAACGGACAATTTTTCATTAACTCTTCGTCGCCAAATGGGAAAGGGGTTGCCTCTATCGTCTTCAACCCCTCCATTCTGGTGTCGAATTGTGTGTATGACTGCGAGTGCAGGGTAATCTCTTTGGACATTTCAACATCTGGTGTCAATTTCCGATTGCTTAACGTATATGCACCGTGTAGAACAGCAGAGAAACCGACGTTTTTTACTGACTTAAATAACTATTTGTGTTCATCGTTGCCTGTGGTGATTGCTGGAGATTTGAACTGCCATCCAGACGACAACAACATCTTCTCGTCTGGTCATGTGTATCGTCTGTGCCAGCAAAATGCATTGTTTGACCTATGGACACACAATCTACAGAGTAATCACTTTGGGGCTACTTTCCATCAAGGGCCCACTGCATCAAGATTAGACCTTTTTCTCGTCGACAATGCTTTTGCTGGTACGCCGGGTAAAATGGAGGTAATTCCATGCTCATTCTCCGACCACAGTGCCATCATGTGGTCATGGAATCCTCCATTTCCAGCATCATCTGCAGGCTCTGCAGCCCATCGCAAGTGGTTTCTGAATGTTTCTCTGCTCGACGAAGAGGAATACAAGAGAATGTTCGCTCAGTTCGTTGAAAAACACCTTCATAATGTGCCTCCTACGCTTGCTTCGTGGTTAGAACTTAAATCCAAGATCAAACGGTTCTTTCGGAAGATTGGGTTAGATGCTGCTCGTCGTCGACGTCGTCATCTCCTCATGCTACAAGAGATCCTCCGGCTCCTCCAAGTATCCACCCCAAAGGAGGAGTTCGAGATGGAGATTCGTCAGGTGAAGAGTGAGATCAACGCTCTAATGATCCGGAAGGCGGCTGGCGCAGCGCTCAGAGCCAAGATTTCCTGGGCGACTGACGTCAGGAATTTATCATCTGCCGCTTTCGCCGAGGAGAGACGACGTGCCAACAAAAAACGATGTCATCGATTGGTGGTGGAAAATGGGGAAGTGAATTCTGACCACGACATCTTGTCAGCCTTTCACGCCCATTTTTCATCCTTTTTCGACAACCCAATTATTCCGTCAGTCGAAACGAAGCAGTGGATCGAGGCGCTAAGACCTTTTCCTGAGGATGCTGACCTGTCTATCTCTCGTCCCTTCACCGAAGACGAAGTCAAGAAGTTCCTGTCAGCGGACGGCCGTCATCAGTCCAGCCCGGGTATGGATGGCATACCATACTCGTTCTACAATGCGACATGGAATCTTCTTGGGCCTTTTCTTGTGCAAGTGTTTAATGCGATCATCCAAGATCCGTCTTCCATCACACCGGACTTTACTGTGGGGCAAATCATCCTACTCCCCAAAGTGCCGAATCCAGAGTTGGTTACCCAGTGGAGGCCAATTACCCTTTTAAACACCGACTACAAGGTCTTCACTGGTGTATTCCAACAAAGACTGAAATTTCTCGCTGAAGATTTTATCAACCCCGGACAATCCTGCTCCATTCCATCGCGCAGGATGTCCGATAATCTTATTATGATTCGGTGCGTGATGGAAGAAGCGTGTGCTCGTAAGCAAACACTTGCCGTTTTAAGCCTTGATCAAGAAAAGGCGTTCGACAAAGTAAACCATGTGTTTCTCTTTGACGTATTTCGACACCTTCGTCTTCGGACTTTTGCCACGATTATTTCCGCACTGTATGGTTCGGCCGCATCATGTGTGGCGATTAATGGTTCCATATCTGCCACCTTTAATTTGTGTAAAGGTGTCAGGCAGGGGTGCCCTCTTTCCCCCCTGCTATACATCTTCTATTTGGAACCGTTATTGCAATACTTGAATCGCCACCAAGATGTTCGAGGATACGATCTGCCAGCTGCATCAATAAACATCAAGACTTTGGCGTATGCAGATGACGTAGTGCTATTTGCGTCCGACTCGTACTCCTTGGGCATCTTTAAAGAAACCTTCGACCGCTTTAGTACTTCGACGGGGAGTTCCATCAACCTCGTCAAGTCTAAAGGTATTGCTATTGGGAAGTGGACTGTGGACTATCTCAAATCCTTCCCAATAACATGGTGCGACCGAATTACAGTGTTAGGTTATGTCTTTTCTTTTCAACCGACCATGGACTCCATGCACTGGCAACAAGTGGTTGAGAAGTGCATCTCTCGCCTTGATAAAATTCTTCGTTTTCCAACATCGATGTTTGTCAAGGTGAGATTCATTAAGACTCATGTGCTTCCAGTTTTAACATCTAAATGCCTATTCACCTTGCCTTCGTATGATCTTCTAATGAGACTCCGGAAAGCAATTGTGAACTGTGTTTGGGGGACGACTGCTCAGCAACGTCATCCATTGAGAGCAGCGTTCCTCTTTATTCCCTTAGAGAGAGGGGGGTTGGGTTTACCCGATACTAAACGATATCTCATTGCGGCCAGGCGGGCTGCCTTGATTCGGGTATTCCTTAGCCCTCCCCCTTTATGGGTGAACTTCTTTTTTCTACATCTACGGTTATTCTTCAAGGTGAATAGGCTTCCGTTACCTCCCTTGTTGCCAGTTATAACGTATCAACAACGACCGGACGTGTATAAATCTATCAACTCGGACTTTGAACTAATTTTACCGATGCTACGCCGTATGGATCCTCAGCAATGGGGAGTGCTTCGGCTTACATGGTTCTTCCAGCAGACTGACCCTGGTGAATCAACGGACATCGTTCGACTCCTTCCCGATCGCCCGTGGGCAGCAGTCATGAAGCTTTTAAAATCATTTGCCTTTGAAAGGACACTGTTCAACTACCAATGGCGGCTGCTGCATCACGGGTTTTATTCTCTTCAACGTCTGTTTCAGTGGAAGGTGGTCAGGTCTGCTGGATGCTCCGTGTGCGGCGTAGCCGAGACCATTTGTCACATTTTTTACGAGTGCCCGTTCGCTATGTCGATCTGGAATCGTTTAAGGCAGCATTATGGGCTGGTACATCTCTCATATC
>JAHWFO010007443.1:0-30152 GCA_023313115.1 Rhysida immarginata
CCATTCTATTCGACAAAACCTCTACACATCTCACAATCAACTGTTTCTTCTGAAGTTCTCGACATCAACTGTCTCTAATCAACATCACGATCAAAACTGATTTTTGAGTCTCTCTAAAATTGTAAAGAGACGCCGCTCACTGACGATAGAATAATCATCGTTGATTGGTCAAACAGTTTAATAGGTACTCAAGAACTGAAAGACACGGCACAGAGCTCGCTATCGAAGAGGAGGGGAGGGGGTTCAAAATGAAAAGACGATCTTGTCTCCACTCGATAGGGCTAACTGTAAATTCTGAAAATGAAATATCTCCACTTCATGAGCGTATTGTTTAACAATTCCAACGGTTTCAATTATAAACCGTTTTCATAACAAAAGTTATAAAATCATCCCCAAACTGTTAATATTCTTTATTAAGAAGTATGATTGTCCTTAAAAATATGGAACAACATAATCAGAGGGGGCGGGTCGACACACTATTACTAGCACATTTTCTATATATAGACAACTAATATAGAAAGAGTTCATGTATTGAATTGCTGGAAGACACAAATTATCCTCGCATTCGAGAAAACGCTTGTTGAGGATATACATGGGTTCAGCTCTGCGCGTGCTCTAAACGTTAATCTCAGAAATGGCATCCTCGCAGAAACTCTCAGCAGCACAAATAGTCAAGCATATGCCAACAAATCCATCACGACAAATAATTTCGCGTATTCTCCATGACTCAAAGAACTTAAAGTACATGAAATTGATGTGCAAACCAGCGCTTATCAAAGGTCACAAAAATCAGCGCATTGAAATTGTAAAATGATGGATGTTGAAGGGGTTCAATGTTGATCTTTTCAGACGAAAAAGCTTCAATTTACATGGGCTTGATGGAGTTCATTATTATTGGCATGACTACGAACTGAATGTCAAATTCAAATGAATTATCAAAATTTGTGGAGGTTCAATCATGGTTGGGGAGCCTTTCTGCATTGGAACAACAGATTTAATAGTAGCGTCTAAACGATGAATCCGCAGAATTATGTTAATATCCTCGACAAACAGTTGACTGCGTATGCATGGCTTCTTGGTGGTGATAACTTCGTCTTTCAGCAAGATAATGCATCCTGCCACACATGGAAGATGAACAAGAAATGGATGAATGATCATGGAGTCAAATGCTTACAGTGGCTTGCCCGTTCTCCTGATCTGAACATTATCGAAACTGAGGTTACATGATTCGGAATATCTATCGCAATGGAAGACAATTCTTGTTACTTGATGAGCTGGAGGATGCTGTGTATGATGCATGGGATTCTTTAACTCCACAATGCCTACCAGAAGAAAATGGGTAAACCACAATTCCACAACAAGAAATTACTAGCACGAATGCACATTTCAACGGCCAAGCCGCCCTCGTCATCTTGTATCACGCTGATGACGGCGGCTTGGCTGTTAAAATGCGCATTCGTGCTAAAAAATTTTTTTTGTGGAATTGTGATTTCCCCATTTTCTTCTGGTCGTTATTGGCCCACAGTTTCTGGCAAATCTCTCGTTTGATCCACAATACCTGTCTAAACTAGTTCAGAGCATGCCTAATCGAATGGCAGAATGTCAATTGAAACAGGGAGGAGCAACATCCTATTGAACTTATGACTAGCTTATTCTTTTCTATAAATATGAAAGTGGTCATATATACATGAGCAGCTCAAAAAAGTACTTTGTGCTAATTTTTTGTGTAAATGTTTTTGTAAATTCTGCATAGTACTTCTATTTCAGTAACTGTATTGAATGTCATAAAGATTCATTATGTTTACAGCAGCAGAAATATTTTGGTGGTCTTATAATTCTGAGCAGAAGTGTAGTAAAGATAGCTCTGGCTTGTGGACAAGGAGCCGCGCTGTATCCTATTCTCATAGGACATGTTTGATAGCGACAGCTTCCAGGTCTACGATGGCTTTGGCATCGGGACGATAACCCAAAGGTCTGGAACTGTTTCCGAGGACAGATCGTGAAATTCTTTATTATATGAATTCTTGAAAAAAAAATTATCTCGGCAAAGTAAACCTGAGTTACCTCATTACATAATTAAAATTTTCCTTTTTTAATCTCTTGATAATAGTAATATTTATATGAGTGTATTTGTTTTAACTATTTTTTAATGGACTTGATTAAATTATAATGTTATATTATAAAAATTTAGAGGGACTGTTTATTGCGCAAGAGTACGTAGCTGTAACGGATTCTTCAGTCTCCGGTTGACCTTGCCTCCGTATAGAACGTATTCTTGGTTCAAATTTGCGTTCACACAAGAAAATATTTATAAATGAAATATTTATTTTAAATATGAAAGTGTTTTCAACGTCATTTCTTTAATTATTACTTAAAATTGTCGCATTCAGATTTTCCATAATCAAACGTATTTTTTTTTATTTAATTTAATTTGAGATATACACTAAGTTAGCAAAACTCATGGGATAGTTACTTAATATCTGGTTGGGTCACCTCTGGCCCTGTGGAGTGCAGCAATATGGCGTGGTAGTGAGTCTGCAAGTCCCTGGTACACTTCTGGAGGCAGTTGACACCAGATAGTCTGCAGGGCCGAAGATAGTTGCTGCCCGTTCGTGGGCAGATGATCCAGTGCCCGAAGCCTGACTTCAACAGGATCCCAGATATGCTCGATGGGATTCATGGCAGGGCTTCTGGCTGGCCAGCTCAGTCGTTGGACGTCTCCTGCATGCTCCTCGAACCATTCGCGGACGACATTGGAGCAGAGAAGATGATGCAGAGAAAATTTGATCGATAAGTGAGTATGAGTTATAGGAATTAGAGAAGTGTGTGTAGGTGGAAATTAGCGGGGATAAACAGGCTCTTGAGGTTATGTCTAGAATTGAGGTAGTAAACATTAATTATTTCTCTAGTACGTGTTTCATTAAAAATATTAATAAAATTGTAGAACAAATTTCTGAGTACTTTATTTCAAAGTTGTTTGGAAAACTATGGTAAACGGTTCAACAATATATAGAGAAATATTAAGAAAGCCTATAGTGAGTAGAGGGACTATGAAACTAAGAATATTTGCCGTTTATAAATTTTAGTTCTATGAAGAGTTTAGCATAAATATTGATTGATTAGGTAATACATGATCGTTATTGATTAAGGTGAATACATGATCGTGATTGGTCATATGGAACAGAAAATCTTTAAGAAAATCATAAAAGGTAAATTGATAACAAAACATAAGATAACGTATGAAACAATCCGGAAACTGAAATGCAGTGGAAAAAAGCCTTACAAAACCTCAAAGAAAAAATCGTTGCATCAAAAAGGAAACTGGCAGAAATCTTAAACTAAACAGGTGGTGGCCTTACAGTATAACAGAGGGACATCAGGAGTTCCAACTAGTTTCGCCATTTATTCCCGGCTTTGTCAAGGATATACAGCAAGACAATCGACAATCGAACAGTGAAGTGTACATTTGTTAGGATGGGACGAAAGCAGCGCTTTAACATAGCTCATCCAACCAGAATAAACTCCAAATGAAATACACTGAGGTAGTCAAGAAGCCTAACCAACCCCAGCGGTCTTCCATATTATATAAAAAAGAAAAAAAGATTGACGATTGTCAGAAACAAAAAACAAACGAAATAAAAAAAAATACAAGGAGAAATAAGATTATCACATCTTCCAGTAGTCTGGGAAAGAGACGTTGCTAATATCTTCAAAACTGATGTCAAGAACGTGCCTCGGTTTACGATACTTCGTATGCCAGTTCATATTCATTGAGTTCTTCAGTATCCTTTTCACAAGCTTATTGTCGTGAATCTTCATCTTCGGTATCAAAATCAAAACGAGATCTTGTATAAACTTTCCGATATGGGCCAAGTTTTAATCCAAGTGGATGGAATAGTTTTTCACCGTCCTTCTGTCCAGCTGGGCACTGGTCCTCAGGGTAACATTCTGGAATGACTGTAGTTCATTCCATCTGGTTTTACAGAGAGTCGTCCACACAGGCATGCCATAGAGGAGTATGGTCCGGATAATCGATTTGTATAGAAGTAGCTTGTTGTCAATGCTGAGGGCGCTGTTGCGACCCATGAGAGCTATGATATGGTACTTAGCCCTCTTTGCTTTGTTCACAGCATCTGACATATGCTGGTTCAATGAGAGTCTTGAGTCAATAATAACTCTCAGACACTTGTAGTTGTCCACCCAGTCCAGTTTCTTATTGAACAGAACAAGAGACTCTGGGGGATGCTTGAGCTTCCTATTGTGGTGCAAAGCCTTGCACTTTCCGACGTTAAGGTTCAACTTCCAGCAGTTAATCCAGTCTTCGAACGGCTTCAAGGCGCACTGCAGCCGAGTGATAACGTGAGCCGGCTGGTGTGCCTATGTCATAATGGCCGTGTCATCCACATAAAAATACAGATTACAATTATCGGGTTTCGGGAAATCATGTACAAAGTAATTAATTAGCACAGGCCCGAGGGCAGAACCCTATGATATACAGCAAGAGGCATGCAAGCCTTTATATATACAGAACAGTGGTACAAGTTAGGCAATGAGCGTAAATACATACAAGAACCAATAGGATATAAACCAAGGGGGCCAATGAGTTCAAAAAGGACGTAATGGCCAGTAGAATAAAATAGAATAAATACAATTTTTTTTTTTTAAGATACACAAAAGAGAAGTTGTACAGAGATGGTGCGTTTAACGCGGAGACAAGAGAATTTACATAAAAAGACAAAATAAAAGAAAGGGGTAAGAAACTTATAAAATGCAGAAGAAACATAAAATAAAGAAAACGAGAGAAAATCATAGTAGATCAGATAAAGAACTAACTATTGCAAACACATTAAAGTCCGTCTGGCAATTGTGAAGCAAGTGTGGAGTGGACCTCTTGGCTTTGAATATTTCAATCGCTTCGAGGGTTGCAGTTTTTTCTAGTTTATTACAGATGTGCAAGACAGACATAACCTCTTCTTTTGTCTTCGAACAAAACGGGCTAGCTCTTCAAGGTATCACTCTACTTATTTTTCAGGAATCATTTCATTATTTTCATTTCACAGTGCGCCCTTTACAGGGCGATATTCACCTTCTGTTATGTCTTATGTGCTGGTCCCTTACGTTGGAATTATTATTCCCGTAAACCAGTACATCATGACGCTCATTATAATTCTGGGTCCCTGGCGTTGGGATTAATTTCCTCGCAAACCTAACTAAGGACATTTTCTCATATCATCAATTATTATTCTAATCATTCACGAGCGAGTCCCTGGCGTAGAATTAATTTTCTCGCAAACCTGACTTGTTCATTTTTCTTAGAGCTAGGTGCATCCTTCTTAGGACGGCTTCTTTAGCACACACCTAGCTGCGAGATTACTCCCCCCCTTCCTGGTTCTGTACATTTATATATGATGGCTTCGTCCAAATTAACCAAGTTGAAGCTGGCTAAAGAGCTTTTGCTAGAGGCGGATGGTAAAACTGTGTCCTGCGAAAAGGCCTACCGGGATGACTGCTTGGTTGCTAGGTTTGCTGCATTTGACCTATTGTTCAACGAAATGTTAGAAGCCCTCCGGGATGAAATAAACGCTAAGTATAGTGCACTGGAGGAAAAGATCGAATCCCTACACAAAAGTTTTGAGGAGAAGTTAGAAGGTATCAATAAGAAAATTAAGGACTCTCGTAGAGATGTTATTGACAAGATAAGCGAACTAAAGGAAGCCTTTGGGAACTGCTCCGGGACTCCGAAGGCAAGAAACTCCACGGAAGATAATCCAGTTGATAACAGCAAGGTAAGTAATGTCTTAAAAACTATTTCCTCTTCTAATAGTATGGAGTCTATGGATATAACAGAAAATAGTGACTGTTCGACAAACGGTGGCTGTAAGAGAAGTCACTCTGACGGAACTGATGAAGAAGTGGATGACAGTCCCTGGATTGGTGTCACTAATAAAAAATTCAGTAAAGGCACGAGGATCGATAACCTAAAGACCGTCTCCAGAGTAAACAAAGATGTCGTCAGCGCGTCTAGAATGAGGAACCTGAAGAATGGACAAGGTCGCTCGGCTAATGAAGACCATAGAACCACGAAGAGGTATGTACCGCCGATTATCGTGCGGACTCATGGCGTCCCGTTTAAGACGACTTTAACTGAGCTCAAGAAGCATGTTCCTGTGGAATAGATCACCGGTCATAAGGGCAGAGCTGAAACCGTCAAAGTTAAATCTGAAGACGAAGAAACGCACAACAGGTTAGTCTTTGGAATTAAGTCTGATAAAATTTTAAAAATTCAGCATCATCAACTGAAGTCGGAGAAGGTCTTGAAATACGTGATACGTAATGTGGATATTACGTATGACCTCGACGACTTCCAAGAAGACTTAAAAAGAGCCAACTACTTCCCGGAAACATTAATTCGCTTGAGGAAAGCCAAAGGATCCATTGAGATGCCGATGGTTTTGATTCTGCTCCCGAACTCCCAACACAACCAGTCATTAAAAAATATAACACGTATTGGGCCGCTTGCAGTAACAGTGGAGGCTTTCAGAGGGAACAAGAAGCCACTACAGTGCTACAACTGCCTGCGCTTCGGACACATATCCATGGGCTGCACGGAAGATCCTCGTTGTAATAGATGTGCTGAGGGGCACCAGTCAACTGATTGCCCCAGGATCAAAGGACAAGACCCCCCCAAAGTGCATCAGATGTGGTGGACAGCACACTTCAAGTTACACGAAATGTCCAAAATACCCCCAGGTTCAAAAGATGCCTAGTTCTAAAGTGACAGTAGGCAAATCCTATGCTGCTGCTGTGTCTAAGCCGGAAAATAAAGGCCTCAACATCAACGACCTACCAGGTATGTATAAGCAATTAGGACGTATCTTTCATCTGTTTTCTAATCTAGGCAAAAGTTACCCAAAGCTCATTGAAGTATGGTCAGAGCTTTACAGAAGAGAAAGAATGATACGCTTCCTCCACTACGTACTCCACATGGTGACTATGTGCAAACTGATCAGGACAAGGCCCAAGTCATTGCAGATTCACTGGAAATGCAGTTTGTTACTCCTACCAACGATAAGCCCAAGAGCCAAATCATGTCTCAGCGTTTGGAAGAAGGTATTGTCAACTTTGATGAAGTCCCGCAGCATTTAAGGAAGTACAACATCGAGGCTGGAGAGATCCCCAACATCATAAGTAAACGGAAAATAAAGAAGGCTCCAGGAAAAGACAAGGTGAGTAATAACGCCCTTATAAATCTCCCAAAGAACTTGGGAGATATCATTAGCGACTGCTGGAAATTTTCTTACTTCCCTGTGGCTTGAAAGAAATCTATTGTGTTGAGTATCCCCAAGCAGGGGCAAAATCCTGCAATTCCCGCGAGCTACCGACCTATTATCTTGCTACCCACGATGTCCAAGGTGTTGGAGAGAACGATCCTCGTCAGATTCCAAGATCACTGTCTATACAAATGACCATTCTCGGGAAGAGCAGTTTGCTGCCCACTCTTGTCCGATGCAGATATCGAAGCTCGTTGAAGACCTGAGCACCCCCCTGAATCTATCCAGGTACTGTGGGGTGTTATTTCTCGATGTCAGTAAAGCTTTTGACCAGGTGTGGCATGAGGGTCTTGTCTACAAAATGATCAGAGACGGGTTCCATGCCGATTTGATTTTACTGGTGAAATCCTTTCTTGACGGCAGATCCTATCAAGCCAGAGTTGGAGAAAATCTCTCCACACCCCGTGTTGTAAAGGCCGGTGTCCCTCAGGGTTCTGCCCTCGGGCCTGTGCTATTTAATTACTTTGTACATGAATTCCCAAAACCGGATAATTGTAATCTGTATTTTTATGCGGATGACACTGCCATTATGACATGGGCACACCAGCCGGCTCACGTTATCACTCAGCTGCAGTGCGCCTTGAAGCAGTTCGAAGACTTTCCTGGAAGTTGAACCATAACGTCGGAAAGTTCAAGGCTTCGTACCTCAATAGGAAGCTCAAGCATCCCCCAGATTCTCTTGTTCTGATCAATAAGAAACTGGACTGGGTGGTCAACTTCAAGTATCTGGGAGTTATCATTGACTCAAGACACTCATGGAACCAGCATATGTCCTTTGCTCTGAAGAAAGCGAGGAGGGCTAAGTACAGTATGATAGCTCTCATGGGTCGCAACAGCGCCCTCAGCACTGACAACAAGCTACTTTTGTACAAATCGATTATCCGGACCATACTCCTCTATGGCATGCCTACGTGGGCAACTATCTGTAAAACTAAATGGAGTGAACTACAGTAATTCCAGAATGTTACCCTGAAGACCATTGCCCAGCTGGACAGAAGGACGGTGAAAAACCAATCCGTCCACTTGGATTTAAACATGGCCCATATCGGAAATTTTACACAGGATTTCCTTTTGATTGTGATACAGAAGATGAAGACTCACGACAATAAGCTTGTGAAAGGGATACTGAAGAACTCAATGAGAATGAACTGGCATACGATGTATCGTAAATCGAGGCACTTTCTTGACATCAATTTTGAAGATATTAGCAACGTCTCTTTCCCAGACTACTGGAAGATGTGATAATCTTCTTTCTCCTTGTATTTTTTATTTCGTTTGTTTTTTGTTTCTGACAATCGTCAATCTTTTTTTCTTTTTTGTATAATATGGAAGACCGCTTGGGTTGGTTAGGCTTCTTGACTACCTCAGTGTATTTCATTTTGAGTTTATTCTGGTTAGATGAGCTTTGTTAAAGCGCTGCTTTCGTCCCATCCTAACCGGAGCCTACGAGAAACAAGGCCTCTGAGATCCTAAATAAAAATACGTGACGTCATCACAACTAGGGAGAGCTTTTCCAGAGTTGTTTGTTGGCTTTCCTGCATTAGAATACTTCCTGTTCCCGTTGGCTCCATGTGAGGATAGTTTTTATTAAGCGTTCGAGCAATGCGTTTCGATTTCAGGGATGTTACTATACCTTGCAACCTCGCGATTTTTTTGGTCAGTAATCACAGATTGATGTATGAAGTTAAGCTTTATTTTATGTGGTTTGTCCTATTCTGCCAACTCATCATGCCTCAAACATGTTCTGTGCCTAACTGCAAGGGCAATTGCACGTCTGTAGAGAAAGTTTCAGTTTTTGGTTTCCCAAATGAAGAAAGTGTACGTGACAAATGGATTAGAACAATTAACCGGCAAAATTTTGTTCCTACAAGAAACAGTAAGGTATGTACCGACAATATAAATTATACTAAATGGGAAGGAGCTAGTTAATCTTGTTTGTTACTGAGAAACAAAGCATGTTAAATCCTTGCAATGATTCCTTGAAGTAGGCTTATGCTAGGGTATATTCTTCTTCTTCTTCTTCTTCTTATTATTATTATTATTATTATTATTATTATTATTATTAATTGTTTATATTGAATTCGCCAAGGAAACTCGAAAATGTTTCTCGCATGATGATTGTCGATGAACAGTTCTAACAGAAAAGAATCAAGGATGAGTTTTCTGTAAACTCAATTAAAACAATTTTGCTATCATATAATCAATTTTCGATTGTAATACATACAATTTATGGTTAATTCTTAATTCAAATGTGGTTAATAACTGACTGCAATCTATGGTTATTTATCAAAAATAACATTCTGTAATACAAATAGTGATACAAATATAAGAGAGCTAAAGCTGTGGACAGTAAGATAACAACAAAGAAAAGAAGATAGAAAACCATTACAGCACAAAAATGAATTTATAAAACTCGTTTGTATATATCGGAGCTTTTTATTTTGTTATCGTGTGATATCATTTGAAATAGGGAATGATGGGTTTTGTCAGATTACATCATTATTTATTTTCGGTTGGTTAATATCCTCGTGAATCTAAGATAATTACAAGGAGACTGGTAATGTTTATTTTTATTAATGTATTTCATTTTAACCCATATTATTTAATTACATTTATTTAATTTGCGAGGATATTAAAACCAACTGAAAATGAACAATGTCGGATTATGTTTGTTACCAGTTACCTATGTTGTTATTTTTATACTTATTGGAATATTGTATTTCTTCTTTGAAAGGTGTGCGAGAAACATTTTGCTGACCATGACATCATACGGGAATCTGTAGCACATGATGAAAGAACTGGAAAGTCATTATCAGTGCCTTTAAAAACACCACGGCTTAGAGAAGGAGCTGTTCCATCGCTTATGTCAAATTGTCCAACGTACATGTCAAAAGAAACTTCAATCCGTGAAAGTCCTGGAAAAAAGGCGACGCCTAAAATTTAACAACATATCTAATGCTATCAGTAAAAGCATAGAGGACAAAAAAAATACGATGACGATAGAAACTTTCAGAATCTTGTTCAGTTAACAGAAAAACAGAAGTATATGGATCTAGCAAATTGGATCTCAGTAATGAAAGACAATTGTAAATATTTTTATGAATTTATCAGTGAATCCTGCACCAAAAATCACATCATCAGTTGTTATAAACGAACAATTAGAAGTAAGGAAATATGTAGGTAATATAGAATTATCAAAATGCAAGAAGTATTGCTTTCCTGTGAAAGTTAGTGATGTGAATACATTAAACGAGATCTTGAATGATGAAGTTTCTAGTAAGTCATCTAAGGACTGTAATCTTCAAGAACAGATTAGTCAGCTTAGAGATATGATACATTCCATAATGCCATGTGACAGTTCCAATTTGGGTTTCATTCATGAAAAATTGGCTTTAGCAATTATGAAAAAGCCTGATTACTCACCTGAAATGCTTATATTTGCCACTCTTCTGCACAGCATATCTGCACATGCTTATTCATTTCTCAGAGAAACTGAGAAGGTAATTTTGCTACATCCATCAACTTTACAGAAATTGTCATCATCATTTGTTTATGTTTGTCCTCAAACAGAGCAGCGCAATGAAAATTTTTTGAACTACTTATCACAGAAAGTCCAACATTTGCAACCTCAAGATATGAATATTGTTCTAATGGTGGATGAAATTCATTTGAAATCATGCATGGATTACAAAGGAGGTAAAATTGTTGGAATGTCATATGATACACAAAACTTAGCAACAAGCGCCCATATTTTTATGGTTAGTAGTATCAGTTCTCCATACAAAGAGGTTGCACATGTTCTCACAGTAAAAACGTTGACCTTTAAGGTACTTCTTCATTATTCTATAAACAAAGTTATTCTTGGGTTGGAAAGGCTAGGTTTTCATGTCATTGCTGTAATCAGTGACAACAATTCTCTAAATCGTAAGGCGATTTCACAGTTTACAAATCCTCCAAAACTGCAAATTGTTTATCCACACCCTGCAAATCCACGCAAACCTTTGTTTTTTGTAATTGACTCTGTGCATGTCCTGAAGTGTATCAGAAACAATTGGTTAAAACAAAAAAAATACAGCAAATCCATGTATTTCCCTTTTTTCCCAAATTTTATTGAAAAGAAACAATTTCTCACTGCTATTTTTGATGCTCTAAAAAAACTTCATAATCTGGAAGTTGAAAGTTTAGCAAAGTTTGCATATGGATTAACATTTAAAGCGCTGTCACCTTCAAATTTTGAAAGATAGAATGTGAAATTGGTTTTACAGATATTTAATGACTTTTTGATAAGTGGTCTCTTGGTAGTGGGTGAAAAACATATAATTCCATTCTATGAAAGCACTGCTGCATTTATTAAAATTATTCCAACTTGGTGGAAAATTATGAACGTTAAAACTCCATATGTTGGTGTACGAAAAAATGATTTATGGAAATTCCCTCTTAAGTATTCTGCTAATGATGAGAAGTTTGTATTTTTACATGATTTTTTGGATTGGTTAGATTCATGGGAGAAAATGCAAATGAGTACAGGTATATTTACAAAAGAAATTAGTAAATACTAATAGTGCTTTAAAATTAACAACCTATGCCATTTTAGAAATAGCATCTTACTGTAGGAAGAAATTAAACCTGGAATATATTTTACCTGGTAAATTCCAGACAGATAATCTGGAGGGAAGATTTGGACTTTATCGACAAATGTCTGGGAGTCACTACCACATTTCCATTCAACAATTATTTGAATCTGAAAAAAAACTTCGCATTCAATCTGATTTGAAATTAGGCATTTTATCAAAAAATAAGGGTACGTTTTATGTTTCTGACTTTTCTTGTAATGATGACTTTGATCTTAACGAAGATACAGATTCTGTTAATGAACCTAGCATTACAGTTAATGACAGTGACATTGCAGATGTAGAATGCTCTTTACCTGTACTGACATACAGGTATTGGACATTGAAACTGAAACACCTCCGCAAATAGCACTGGATACCCCCAGGGCTGAATAGAACCTTCTGCTAGGTAATTAATCGTATTCATATCAATGAATTACGTGTCAGAGTTCCTGGTAGTCACTCCAGTAGAAAAGTTCGATAGTAAGCTTCAAATTATCTGTGCAGAGCGCTATAATGGGAGACATGTCCGACTTCAAAAGAGGGCAGATTGTTGGCGCGCGTCTAGAAGGTGCATCTGTGTCCAAAACTGCCACACTTTGTGATGTCTCACGTGCTACAGTATCCAGGGTGATGTGTGCATATGAACAGGAAGAGCAACTGCAGGAGAAAACGGAAGTTGTCGGAAAGAGACGTCAAGACATTGACCAGGATTGTTGCACGAAAGCGGAAAACCACCGCAGCAGAAATCACCGCAGAAATGAATACACACCTCCAAGAACCTGTGTTTACGAAGACAATCCGTCGTTACCTGCATAAATCCAACATCCATGGCAGGGTTGCTATACCGAAGCCTTTTATCAGTAGTACAAATGCTTCCAAGCGGGTTCAGTGGTACCGGACGCATAAAACCTGGACGTTGGATGACCTCAAACGCGTCATGTTCTCGGATGAGTCCAGCTACACTGTCTTCCAAACAACAGGGAGGGTATTCATCTGGAGGAGCCCCTCTGTTGCCTACAACCCAGACTGCTTGGCAGCCACAGTCAAACACGGAGGTGGATTAGTAATGGGTGGATCGGTAATGGTTTCGGGTGCAAACTGTGTAGGACCTCTACCGATCCTTCCCAAGACGTGTTGCTGCTGTGCTGGCTGCCCACGGTGCCTCAACACCTTATTAAATAAAGATTTTGGATTTTTATCAGGTGTTTGAGTTTCAATGTCCAATACCTGTATATCTCTGGGTTTTGTGTGTTCAGTGTAATTAAGAAACTACAATGTAACAGTTGCAAGGTTCTTCTGACGCCGGAAAAAACTCTTGATTTTGATGAATCTTTATATCTGACACCTATCACCTGAATCTGACACCTATCTGTATAAGATAGATCGAGGCCAGTTATTAAGCCCCACACCTGAGGTTGTTAACCTAATAGTTCATGTTTTTATTGTAATTAAAAAATTATATGAAGAGCTTGAAGATATTTTCTTGAAATCGAGTAATCAAAGATTAATGGTTTTGAAGATTACTGAGGACATTGTAGATGATAAAAAAAATTTTCCATTTGATTTTTGTGAATTTAAGCACACAAACGAAAAAATTGTGCAGATGTTAATTTGGTCTTGTACTAATATCCTCTTGAATAATTATTGTAAGAAAAAGAATGATGTGCCAATGGGACAAAAAATTAACAAACGCAAATTGGAATCCTTAAAAATATAAATTTTCAAATCCTTTGTAAAGGGATGATTTTTTTTCTTGTAATGTATGACTTATCAGAGAATATTAAAATGTAACCAGTAGCCAAATACATTTGTGTATTCAAATTATTTTTACGACATTTGACATTTACTAGTTTTATTTAACAAATTTAGTAATAGACACAGGTTTTAATTTTTCACTAACTAATAATTTTCCCGTAATTTTTAGAATATTTTATACTTCGATTTCAAACATCTCAGGAGCAGCTCTCCTTCCAAGGTCAGTTATCCTTTCCCCTAGCCTTGGTGACGTCACAAACGATCGCTGAGGCCTTGTTTCTTGTAGGCTCCGTCCTAACAAATGTACACTTCACTGTTCGATTGTCGATTGTCTTGCTGTATATCTTTGACAAAGCCGGGAATAAATGGCGAAACTAGTTGGAACTCCTGATGTCCCTCTGTTATACTGTAAGGCCACCACCTGTTTAATTAATAGGAACAGTATTATGAACCATCCTTCCATCGATATGACTCCACTCATCTCTAAGATGTTCCACATCAAGAGGAAGCTAGCCTCCACCATCCAGAACATCTGGTTCAACCGCATGTGTACCCGAGAGCACCTAGAACCCAAGTATGCCCACGTCATCGTCTGGAACAGGTCTACCGCCACCCAAGCTGCACGGGCCGCCGCCATAAGGACTTGGGTAAGCCGTGCTACAACCACCTTAGTTTACAAGAAGCATCGTCTCAACCAAGAGATATTCCGCATGCACCTCCACATTTCATCCATCATACCGCCTGATGTTCTGATGCCTCTTTTCGAGGATTATGAAGTTAGGCTGCAATCCTTCAAAAAGCATATGTTCTTAACCCTGTGCAGGAAGCTAGACGACCTCCGACGTCCGCCTCCAACACGCCCACATCCTCCTGAAGGTGATTTTGTGTTTCACGACAATGTCGTTAACGTAATATCAATCCAGCTGTCCGACAACGAACAGAGACTCCTCGACAAAGGCCTCAAGCACGTTGTCTACAGGAAGCCAACACGATCCGACTTACATGATGTCATCTCAGATGTCAAGCACGCCGTCAACCTACTACCCCAGACTGACCGTCCTCCAGCGCGAGCCATCGCCGAACATCTGATACACAAGTCCTTCAAAGAAGCGTCTGCGTCTAGACCACCCCGGGAACTACTCACTGATGGTGCTGCCCTTACCACCTTGAAGACGAAGTTACAAGATTCCGATGCCCTCGTCTCAAGGCCGATAAAGGTAACGTGTCGGTTATCATTTACCGTTCTACGTTCATTGATAAAGTTAACGATTTCATCGCCGCTAACAATTTTGTCACCCTCCCATCCGACCCCACTTCTAAATACCACAAATCTATTATTTCCGTCATCAACAAATCCCCACGCTTCAGATACCTCCGACGCCTCATCCCACCTAACCCTCGCCCACCCAACCTTAACGCCCTAGACAAGATCCATAAACCTAACATGCCTATATGCTTCGTCGTTAACTATTCCCTATCTCCTGCCCACCTCGTTGCCAAATCCCTTTCCACCTTCTTCTTTAACCTGAAAATCCTCCCTAATACTTATAATATACACAATTCCCTAACCCTTACTGAGTCCCTTTCTTCCATCCACACTGATGAGCACCTCTCCCTTATGTCCCTTGACTCCACCTCCTTTTCTCCAAATATCCAATTCACTTTTGAAATAGAAACTAACCGGTCCATCCCTTTCTTTGATATCCTCATCACCAACAACCCCCACACTAACCGCTTCTCCCTTTCTGTCTTCCCTAAACCGACCGCATCCTTCATCTTAATACACCATTCCTCCTCACATCCCGCCACCCACAAACAAGCCTCACTGAGAGTCCTAATCGACCGTGCCCTGAGGCTCCCCCTCTGCCCCCTATTCAGATCTTCAGAACTCCGCATAATCCGACACCTCACCCACTCCAATGGATATTCGACCTCCACGTTCTCTCGCATTCTTCACCGCCACAGACGGGCCCTTCTCTCCCCCCCACTCCTGTTTCGCCCCAAACTAAAAAGCGGACGTCCTTACTGTATCTGGGACCGAATGTCTCCCAGCTTTCCGATTTCTTATCGTCCCTTGGCCTCCGAATATCATTTCGAACTCCAACCCCAGCTGCTCGTACCCTGAACCCGCCCACCTCCGTCACTTCCGACAAATATTCCCAATCCGGAGTTTACCGCCGGAATTGTGCGTTTTGTGATATGTTCTATGTGGGATTATCGACCCGCAATCTTGCATTGCGATTCAAGGAACACCTTGACTCGTATAAAAAACGGGACCGTGTCTCCCACTATGCAAACCATCTCGCAGATTCCGGTCACACTTTGAAGACAAAAGAAGAGGTTATGTCTGTCTTGCACATCTGTAATAAACCTGAAAAAACTGCTACCCTCGAAGCGATCGAAATATTCAAGGCCAAGAGGTCCACCCCACACTTGCTTCTCAATTGCCAGACGGACTTTAATGTGTTTGCAATACTTAGTTCTTTATCTGATCTACTATGATTTTCTCTCGTTTTCTTTATTTTATGTTTCTACTGCATTTTGTAAGTTTCTTACCCCTTTCTTTTATTTTGTCTTTTTATGTAAATTCTCTTGTCTTTGGACAACCGGATATATTCTCTTTTCGGTCCGCGTTAAACGCACAAGCAATTTACTTCCCGTTAACATCTATAGGCTGGCGTTAGAAATGACGTCATCCTGTCGTTCAACTTACGTGGCGGCTGCTATAATTACATGAAAATAAACAATAGCATCCTTTATCTATGGTCCATTAGCCTGTACTTTTACGTTGTAATGACAAGAAAATCAGTCAAAATTAGATACAAAGACCATATCATTTGTTTCAAAAATTTGAATGCTAAGACAAAGAGTGCTAATTCTAAAAAATCCATCTGTGTACAACTTCTCTTTTGTAAATCTTAAAATTTTTTGTATTTACTCTATTTTATTCTACTGGCCATTGCGTCCTTTTTGAACACATTGGCCCCCTTGCTTTATATCCAATTGGTTCTTTTTTGTATTTACGCTCCTTGCTTAACTTATGCCACTGTTCTGTATATATAAAGGCTTGCATGCCTCTTGCTGTATATCCACTCCTACCAACGATAAGCCCGAGAGCCAAATCATGTCTCAGCGTGTGGAAGAAGGTATTGTCAACTTTGATAAAGTCCTGCAGCATTTAACATCGCGGCCGGAGAGATCACCAACATCATAAGTAAACTGAAAAAGAAGAAGGCTCCAGGAAAAAACAAGGTGAGTAATAACGCCCGTATGAATCTCCTAAAGAACTTTATTGACTTTCTAACCAATATCATTAGCGGCTGCTGGAAATTTTCTTATTTCCCTGTGGCTTGGAAGAAATCTATTGTGTTGAGTATCACCAAGCAGGGGCAAAATCCTGCAATTCCGGCGAGTAACCAACCTATTAGTCTGCTACCCACGATGTCCAAAGTGTTGGAGAGAACGATCCTCGTCAGATTCCAAGATCACTGTCTAGCAAATGAGCTTTTTCGAGAAGAACAGTTTGGCTTTCGTGTTGCCCACTCTTGTCCGATGCAGATATGGAGGCTCATTGAAGACCTGAGCACCCCCCTGAACCTATCCAGGTACTGTGGGGTGGTATTTCTCGATGTCAGTATAGCTTTTGACAAAGTGTGGCATGAGGGCCTTGTCTACAAAATGATCAGAGATGGGTTCCCTGCCGATTTGATTTTGATGGTGAAATCCTTTCTTGGCGGCAGATCCTATCAAGCCAAGGTTGGAGAAAATCTTTCCACACTTCATGTTGTAAAGGCCGGTGTCCCTCAGGGTTCTGTCCTCGGGCCTGTGCTATTTAATTACTTTGTACATGATTTCCCGAAACCCGATAATTGTAATCTGTATTTTTATGCGGATGACACTGCCATTATGACATGGGCATACCAGCCGGATCACGTTATCACTCGGCTGCAGTGCGCCTTGAAGCAGTTCGAAGACTGGATTAACTGCTGGAAGTTGAACCTTAATGTCGAAAAGTGTAAGGCTTTGTACCTCAATAGGAAGCTCAAGCATCCCCCAGATTCTCTTGTTCTGTTCAATAAGAAACTGGACTGGTTGGACAACTCTCATGGGTCGCAACAGCGCCCTCAGCATTGACAACAAGCTACTTCTGTACAAATCGATTATCCGAACCATACTCCTCTATGGCATGACTGCGTGGGCGACTATCTGTAAAACCAGATGGAGTGAACTACAGTCATTCCAGAATGTCACCCTGAGGACCACTGCTCAGCTGGACACAAGGACGGTGAAAAACCAATCCATCTACATGGATTTAAACATGATCCCATATCGGAAAGTTTATGCAGGATCTCCTTTTGATTATGATACAGAAGATGAAGATTCACGACAATAAGCTTGTGAAAAGGTTACTGAAGAACTCAATGAATATGAACTGGCATACGAAGTATCGTAAACCGAGGCACGTTCTTGACATCAATTTTAAGGATATTAGCAACGTCTTTCTCGCAGACTACTAGAAGATGTGATAATCTTATTTCTCCTTGTATTTTTTTTTATTTCGTTTGTTTATTGTTTCTGACAATCGTCAATTTTATTTTCTTTTTTGTATAATATGGAAGACCACTTGGGTTGGTTAGGCTTCTTGACTACCTCAGTGTATTTCATTTGTGAGTTTATTCTGGTTAGATGAGCTTTGTGAAAGCGCTGCTTTTTTCCAATCCTAACAAATTGTCTTGTCGATTGTCTTGCTGTATACCCTTGACAAACTGGGAATAAATGGCGAAGCTAGTTGGAACTCCTGATGTCCCCCTGTTATACTGTAAGGCCACCACCTGTTTAGTTAATAGGAACAGTATTATGATCCATCCTTCCGCCGATAGAAATCTTAAAGTTTAATTTAGAGACATTAATGATTTCCGTTTTTGATTCTCTCCGAGTATTTAAAAGTGAACAGTCTAATTCGCTTTGTCAAGAAAGGTCTCGTCAACCGCTCTCGATTTACAAAAAGTAGAGGAAACAATGTAAGAAAACCTTGTGCTGGCTCAAATATAGGCCACGTGTACTGATTGAACTTTCGTACAGAACGGCGCGGCCCATCTAACGAATGCAATTTTTTGTGGCGAAGTAATCAAAGTCAACATTTCAGTCTGCAACACTCTTAATGTATTCCAAATTTGAAATAACGTTTTAGGAGATACTAGCCTCCGTATCTCAGCAGATCTCATGAGTTGGCACAAAACGCATCATTTCAAATGGATACAAGTTTATTAGAAGTCATTTAAAATGGATATACAAGGATTTCGCGCAGTTGGCTCTTGAAAATAACAAAAATCAGGCTTGATTTCAGTGTTAAAACGGCAGATTTAAAGACAGGTCGCATTGCATTTTACAATGAATATACCGAATTGCACAAGTTATAAGATATGCCCTTGTAGATGAACGGTGCAACTTGTCACAGAAACTCTTGGAGAGCCTTGTGGAAAACGTGCCTGCACATGAGGGCAGAGACCATCACATTTCCAGGGTGACTAGCGATCGGTAAAAACAGGAAAAAATCAGGGAATTTTACAAAATCAGCAAAAAAAATGCGAACTAGGAGCGAAAAATATCAATAATATTCTAAATCATAACAGATTTATTTTGCCGCCGATGGTCAGGAAAAAATTACGTCAAAAACAAGGAAAAAGTCAGGGATTTTTACAAAATCCTTATGCTAGACATTCCGCAAACTTAATTAGATTGCTTTCAGTAGAATAAAAACTTTTTTCCCCGAAATTTTAAAACCCTTTCAGATTCTCCGAAGCATATTATCTCCTTTCTTTATGTCCCGGTACCACTGCGCATAAAGATCGTGAAAGATAGTATTAGGTGTTTACAAATGATAGTTTTTTTTCATCATTAAAGTAAAACTATTACAGATAAAAACAGACAATTTCTACCATTCGAAAGTTCTTCTCAAAAAGGTGTTTTACAAAGATTTAGAGCACCTTTACGTGCGCTCCCTTCATTGCACGGAGAAGATCAAGCCTATATTCGATTTCTTGCCATGTTCGTGTGAGCATATCTGCGTCAACTGTGCTAATGGCATTTACAGTTCTTGTTTTCAAGTCCACAATGTCAGTCATTTTGTCTTATAGACATGATCTTTGACATAACCTCATATAGAAAAATCTAATGGAGTAATATCGGGGGACCGTGGTGGCCAGGGGATAAGTACCATCTCTCTGGATCCACCTTCTCGGAAAACGCTTGTCCAAAGCATCACGAACAATTAGCCTCCAAAGTGGCGGTGCTCCATCTTGTTGAAAGATGATGTTGACATCCGCAGTCTTCAAAAAATAAATTCATTTACCTTGCTCGCATGGTCATTCATCGCGCGATGTGCGGTTAGTGAAGGTTAACCAAAAGATATAATTACATTTATGATTCTAAATAGTATTGTGAATGCAAACTGCGTTAGCAAATGGACATGTAATGAGGGTGGGGGTAATACGAGGGTTGGGGCATAAGTCATAGCAACTATTTTTTATTTTGTGAGAATTCGACCGTGAGTGGAAAATGTGAAATATACAGATGAAAGGACAAGGAATGGAGGAAAGGTATGAACATTTAACAACACGGAAATATTTTGCTCTTCATGTTTATTAAGGTAGTTGATATAACGTTATAACTTTCATGTTCCAGAATCAATACAGCACACATATCCATTCTAAAGGGCCTCAAAGTAGTCCCCTGATCGTTCACAGTACGCTGCCAACGATGTGACAGGCACCCATATCATCTGCTTCACCATTTCTCTCACCATGCGGAAATCTGGTCATCTCCTGTTGCACAATACCGTATTCGCAATGTCCATTCATATCTGAAGCTGTCTACCACGTAATGGTTCCTAACCGTCCGTATGGTCAAAATCACATGGAGAAAAGTCCGGAAAGTATACTGGGTGCTCCAATTCTTACCAAAGCCAGCGGAGACCGGCTATATTGATATACGAGCGTTGTTCAACTCGGATTACATCCATCCTGCACGGCGGTTGACTAAGAACTGATTTAACACTGTTCTCAATGCAAAAAAAGGAAATCACAGAGCCATCTGGTGTTGTGGAAATATACTATGAATGAACGGTTTCCTCGAGACATATGACATTTTGTGATACCATCCCTTAGCTATGAGAAAAAAAATAGTTGCCATGATTTATGCCCCAACCCTCGTAGCATGTTAAAGGAGTGGGAAATGCGATTCCTCAGAGTATATATTTTTCACACATCCCGGACAACCCTTTAATATAGTTTTCACATAATTATATTTAATTATCTTCGATAAATCGTGACAATACACGATTCTTATAAGAGGAACATAAACATTGTTAGAGCATAGCTCTGATTTCTCTGCTAAAACAATTGACTTCTTTGATAGAGTTTTTAGGTTTTGCCATTTGGTATTCTTTATGATAATAAATTTTGTCAAATCACATTCGACACTCGACAACTTATAAAATATGTGCTCATTTAAAAGTATGGTGTATCGGGAGATGTTTAAAAGTATACGTGGTCGTAGCCTCCGTGTAAACATATGCGGCAGGCAAAACTGGATTGTCATTCGGCCCTCGATTGCAGCGCCACGAAAACAACTGGTAGTTTGTTTACCGGCATTAAGTTTACATCGCCAGCAAAGTGAAATCATGAGAGTTCTGGGCGGACTGAGCCGTGGAATAGTTAGCTGCCCGGCTGCTTTGCTTTTGACGATTTTGGGCCCAAGGAATAAATAATTCAAAACCAGTTTCGCGTAGAACTAGACACGAAAAAGGATGAAGATTAACTTACCTCAAGCATAAATAAAAATACGAAACTAAAATGAAAAAACATAACTGAAGGATGATCGAAACTTGCTTATAAAATATAATAAAATACTTAAAATACAAATAAACTTATCACTCCAAGATCGCAATGTGAAAGAATTATTAATCAGTTACCCTCATATTTAGCAATTTGTTTTGTATCATATTCACTCACTTTCGGCCATGAGGATTCTGGAAAGCGGAGCTTCCCAATATTCCCAATTGGCGGAGCTTCATGGCGGTAAGTTACGGGGTCTATGCTTAATATCCGTCATTGAGAATTATATATTCAGGACATCTATCGAAGAGTCGAGTTATGCCAACACTTCCTAAAGAGAAAGCCTCTGCACGGAAACGTCATACATTGTTACATCATCATAGTAGTGCTTTGTTATTCGTATTTCTACCAATAATAAGCCCTGAATTTGCACTACTCTGATGATGTAACAATGTATGACGGTTTCCGTGCAGAGGCTTTCTCTTTAGGAGGTGTTGGCTATGCCAACACCACGTCTACTCATAGCCTAAGTGTGAAAAGATCGTACATTGTTATATCACGCCAACACGTCCTAGAGAGAAGGCCTGCAGACAAAAGGTATGTACATTGTTACAACATTATCAAGCAGCTATTTTTAATCGTATTTCTACTAATAATAAGCCCTAAATTTGGCCGCTTGATGATGATGTAACAATGTTTACACCTTTTGTTCGCAAGCCTTTTCTTTAGGAGGTGTTGCATTATCCAAGGTAGAGTATTGTTAATCATATTTCTGCGAATAATAAGCCCGAATTTGTTTCTACCGTAGGTGATGTAACAATGCAACGTTTTTCCGTCAGCAGGCTTTCACTCTAGGTGGTATTGGTTAAGCCCCTTCTATTGTATGATTTTGGCTGCAGTCCAAACTTTTTAACAATCGTACAACATAACAAATTCTTATAGCTCTAACAATGAGTAACCTAAGAAATCATGAAAATAAATCGGATGGTGTCGTTTTCTCGCAGGATATTTTCGCCAGACCCTTCCAATTATTTCACAATGAACGTCAGCAGATAAACTCAGTGCTTGCCTCAGAGTATCCACCATCTGGAAATTTGTCCACCAAAAAAAAATAATTACTGTGGGTGCGTATTCTTGGTGGCAACACTTCTAAATTTTGTAAACAACTACTCAGACTTGGAGATGAAAAATTACCCACAATTGCCTCAGGTTTAAATTCTCTCTCAACTGATTTCTGTATACTGTTGACGTCGGTGCGAAAAATAATTATACATGAAGATGTTCCCTATCATAGCTACAAATATTGAGGACGGACAGTTACTTTGAGAACGTACAATTCTTGCACCAAAGAATGAGAATGTAATTAAAAAAACGGCATCATTTTGCAAGAGTTGCCAAGGTCTTGCATTACATATAAATCTATTATGAACCAGGAGCAAGCTGAAAACTAACCTACAGAATTTTAAATTCATTGGAACCCATCTGGCATACTACCACATAAGTTCTATTTCAAAATTATTATTATTATTTATTTATTATTTATTAAGGAAAAAAAAAATAAGACACCACCGGGAACAGGTATGGCCAATGACCGACAAGTAAGTACCCGGTGGATTACAGGAACAATAAACTAAAGAAATACATACAAATTTACGTAAATAATACAGGCAAAATCCAAAAAGAAAAAACAAAAAACAAAAAAAAACAAGATGGTAAAAACAAACCACTACCAATGAAAGAAAATAAAAATAATACTTAAAAACTATCAAAGAAATAAACGAAAAAAAAACCAAATGATAAAAATAATAAGAAAAAATTAAAAAAATGAATAAAATAAAAATAAAAAGGCCTGAAAACAAAAAAACAATTCGCTAAAAATAATTAATAATGGGTTGACGATGAAATTATCCTAAGGTCTCAGAAAAAACAAACCGCTTTAAGTTCCGGCGAAAAGAAGAATACGGAGCAAGGCCCAAATTCTAATTCCAAAATGAGATAAACAGTTATTATGGTAATTTCTTTTTGCAATAGGAAGAACAATATTTGAAGATTGACGGGTAGAATAATTATGTTTAGAAGTTAAAGTAATAGGGGTGTTAATGTCTAGTAATGAATTGAGGATCTTGTATATGAAAGAGCATGTTTGCAATAATACTAACTGTGAGATCGTAGGGATGCTAATAACTTGAAAATTATGAGAAACAGAGAAATTTCGAGGAACAGTAAACAGCACTCGAAGAAACCACTTTTGTAGTCTGAGTATTCTAGTCAGATAACAATCTGTGATAACGCCCCAGAAAATCGCACCGTAGCAAAGGTTCGACTGGATCAATGCATAATATAACAGTAGGAGGATATGACGAGGTAGGTAATACAACCTAGAAATTATCCCCATATTCCTATTTAGTTTACGCATAAGAACATCTATATGCCGATCCCATGCTATATCATGTTGAATCACCAGACCCAGGTATCTAAAGAATTCGGTAAGTCCAATAGGCTTCCCATCAAGGTATACTGCAGGAGAATTAGAGACAAGACGCTTATTGCGCTGATAGAATAACATAAGTTTGGTCTTATCAATATTAACTACCAGTTTGTTGCGGCTACACCACTCAGAAAGGGCATTAGCCACAGAGTTTAATGTTGTGACCAAAACAATAGGATCTTTATCGGCTAATAATAAAGTAACATCGTCCGCGTACATGATGGTTTTAGCGGGGAGTAAATTAGAAGGGAGATCGTTTATAAACAAAAGAAACAAGAGGGGGGATAGGATCGAACCCTGAGGTACTCCGCAAGACCTAAAAATGACAGAGGAAGAAATGTCGCCGATACACATATGATAGGACCTGTTATTAAGAAAATCAGCAATCCACCTCAGCGGAGTACCATATATATGAAATTGACGTTCTAATTTAGACAATAATAAAGGAACAGGGACCGAATCAAAGGCCTTAACAAAATTCACAAACAAAGCCCCAACCAACTTGTTATTCATCATCTCCGCGGAAATAAATTCTACAAGCTCATAGCAAGCAGTATCTGTGTTTCGACTGGGAACAAAACCATGCTGGCAGGGAGTAATAAACCTATTAGAGTGGACAAAATGGAGAAGTCGCACATAAAAAATCTTCTCAAAAATCTTTGAGAATATAGGCAATATTGCTATAGGCCGGTAATTCCCGTTACAGCATGGATCCCCTTTTTTAAAAATGGGTGTAACACGGGCTGACTTTAAAGAGGTAGGAAAAGAGCCTGACAAAATAGAAACTTTGAAAATGCCTGCCAGAGGAATTGAAAGAACATGCTTCAGGGCAATAATAATATCTGCACGATAACCCAAAGGATCTGCAGACTTTGAAGGTTTCAGTCTGGAAATTATATCACAGACTTCTTCTGGCGTAGTGGGTAGACAAAAAAAATTTGAAGCTAAATTGGAATAATTGCAGTTACTCTCAGAAGCATTGCTAACCGATACTGCAGCTGGTAATAAAACATTTAAAAAATCAGTTAAAGAAGAAGCGGATATTTGCTGTCCAGAATTAAAAGGAGATCTAGAAGGAGGGCGGCCGACGGATAGTTTACGCAATACCTGCCACTTGTCTTTAGAAGAAGCAAGCGCCAAAAACAACGTATTAAAGTAATTTGCCTTTGCTCGGCGAACAGAGGTCTTAACAATATTAGAAAACGCCTTGAATTTCCTAATCGCTACCACTGAGGGGTTCTTGCCAGTTTTTAAATAAAGAGCATTCTTTTTCTTAATCAAACTGAAGATCTCCGAAGTTATCCAAGGACTACGTTCTGACAGAGAATCACAGTCTGTAACCTTTGACTTAACGAGAGTAAAATACCGATCCCATCCAATCTGAAGCTGTGATCTAAATTGCCGAAATATACTATCAGAATCCTGGCAATCAACTAAGATGGAGTTCCAGTCAGTCAACTCTAAAAAGGATTTTAAGAGCTACAATCCGATTATTAGTATATATTCTGGAAAAAACTGGCCTAAAAAAGGCATTACTAGTAGGCTTATCTTGAAATATAATCAAAAGGGGGAAATGGTCACTGATACAAGAATTTAGCGAATTACTAAAGAGTGGGGAACCAAGGAGGAATAACAGTTATCCAGGGATGTAAAGGACTGGTGGAAATTAGAATAATGCGTAAATGAATGAGAAGCGAGTGACAATCCTGAACTTATTAAAGGATCCAAAAATAGATTTAAAGACGTAGAGAACTTGCTAGCATCGATGTTAAAATCGCCGATCACAATATTATCGGAGCCTAATCGGTGGACATCGAGGAGCAGGGTTGATAAATAAGAACAAAATAAAGAGAAATTACCTGATGGCGGATGATAAAATACCGTTAATGAACGTTTATGACTGAAGGATAATGAAAGAACTTCATAATCCTGAGTAATTTCAGAACAAGAACTTAAGATTGTGCTATTATAAGTATTTTTAACGTAAACTCATATTCCACCACCACGTCTACTGCTCCTATTTATAGAAAAGGCCTGATAACCCGATAAGGGGGGAATGCCAGAAGCATCCCGACACCAAGTTTCGACCAAAATTATCAAAGTAGGTTTTATAATTAGAGATTTGAGATTAATTTGCAGCAGGTCGAAATTAGCTGACACACTTCGAATGTTAAGAAAATAAAGCGAAAGAGACCTATTGACAGTAGGTAAATTAGTAATCTCACAGTTCGCGGTATCTAAAGAAATCGGAGGCAAGAAATCAACATAGTCAACCATCATAGTCAGATGTAAAAGAGAAACTACTATAAAAAGAAATATATAAATTAAAACAAAACCAATATTGTAACGTGTAATTGTAGACTAAATTGAGATACGCAGTGGAATTTATGCAAACATGTAAACAGGGTAAGGTTAAATAAATAAAACTTTAATAAAAGCACAATTCAAATCAAAATAGTATGAAATAATAAAAATGGTCAAAGTATAAGACCAAAGAGCTAAAATCCAGTTCAGGATGTAAGGCATAAATTGCAAACCTTAAATGAGCACCAATAAAACTAAAAGATAAATAATGTTACAAATCGGTAACTACAATAAGCAAACGGACCTTACAAAATAAAATAATAACTCCACTTAAGTTTGCCTAATACATATGAAATCAAATGAGTAACCTTAAATGGCATAATCATACAACAACCAACCGGATTGATCGGCCGTTTACAAAGATACACAGTAATCTATCGTAACTCTACGGTTAAACTAAAAACACTCCTTGCTTAACCGCACATCGTAAGAAAAAATGAATAATGACTACAATTCTTATTCTCTACAAAATCTTACAATAACACAAAAGTTGTACTCTATATCAAATAGTCTAAAAATGTACGACTAATTAGATTATTAAGAGTAAAGCATATATTATATGACTAAATTCACATTTAGCATCTAGCATGGTCTCTAACGATGGTTATACCTGAGCAGAAATCAGAATACATAACAAAGCTCATTACCAAGGCTGGAAATAAGCACAAACACAATTTCAATAAAATTAATTAAAGACTTACATTACCAGCCTATCACCGTAGAAATAAATTTCGAACAGTCTTATCAGGAACAAAGAACAAGTTCGTAATGCAAAGGTTACACAATCAGATAATAATGTCAGAGTCCACCTCGGAAATTAGTAACAATACCGAGGCTTTACGAGTCCCATCACTGAAAATGTCTTATTGGATTATTACTACACAATTTGTTACATACATTAATTCGCCTTGGAGGGTAGTACACTGAAAGAGCAAACAGAATGGTTACGTAACAGAAGAGAATTAAAATAAGCAGGCCAAGGCTCCCACCAATATCTTAGTCACAAAACACTCTGGCACTTTTTACATTAAGGCGAGCGTAAAGTTCCGTATTGAACTTTTACGTTTCTCGAACTGCATAAGCAAAGCCGTATTGAGACGAGAGGTAGGCGCTCATTCCTCCTGGAAAACGACCTCGTACCGTCGTCCGCCCGACGAACTCTCGACGGAAGAAGTCGCTCAATACGGGCGACAAAACACGGGGATCACAATTTGTTAACGTAAGAGTACTTACACAACAAGTTCCCGGCGCGGAGAGCGTTCTTCCCAAAGAAACCCTCTGGATAATTTCATTCTGTCTCGTGCAGGCTGGAACACTGCTAACACAGGAATTTCTCCATGATAAAACCGCCGCCTGCGGGGCTTCACCGTCGAACTCGCCTCGTCTCGGCGTATCAAATTGTCGTACCGGCGTTTCGTTGCCTCCGCCCAGCTGTGGCTCCGCGCGTTCCAGTCTCTTCCTCGCGACGACGAAGAGCCCTTTTTCTTTGGAACTCAAGTTGCTCTTTTTGCTTCCTTTCTGTTCCGGGTCACTCTCCTCTTCTTGCACGAAACCTCCCGCCACGAAAGCTTCGATCCTCCGTCACCAAGCTTCCCTGCGATACCATTGGTTGTCTCGTGTTGTTTGTTATGACGACACTGTCTGCCCCGCTCCTCCCCCGCCTTCGAACGGGTGAATATGCGCGAGCGGTAATAGCAGTCAGTGTCGCCGGGAATCGAACCTAGTTTCTATTTTCGTGACAAACATACAGTAAAAACAAATTAAAATATATTGTTTATATTAGGGGCCGAGGTGCATGTATCAATATACAGACACACAACAGTTATTTATCTATTGCTTAAAATTAACATTTTTGGCTAATCTTTTCAACATACACATTAGAAACTCAGAATGTGAGAACAAACATAGGCTAAAAATACTTACAACTACAGACCAAATGTATCTATTAAAAAAATAAGTAAAATTAGTGTTCGGGAGCAGCATCATGCTTCTGAAGATCAGTGGATGAACGAATCAGTAACGGTCTGCCGTTAGGGCCAGAAATGAAAATTTTACCACCTGCCGACCAGGCATTTTTAAGACCCAGTCTCCGTCTGGCCTCTCGCAATAATTTATAACGAGATTCAGTAAGGTCATCCAGAATCACCACGGAAGATGAACGCAACTTATACCGGTTTTTACAAATCAAATCACGCATTGAAGTAGAAGCAAATCGAACCAATATATGCCGTGGGAGATTCCCACTACGCCTACCAAGACGATGGACTGCAGTAATATCTTGGGGAGCCAACTTGGAGTCCAGATCGGTTGAACATGTACCGATAATGATAGAAACTAAATCTTCCAAGGGGGACTCTGGTACTCCTAAAAAACGAAGGTTGTTTCTTCGTGAGTGTTGCTCTAATTCATCAGTCTTTCTACGCAACAATTCGATCTGGGATCCACCATTATCATATAAAGATGATTCAACCTTTAGGGCGGCATCACAGTTAAAGGTCTCAAAAAGGACTCTCGCGCTGGCTCGGTAGAGCTGAATTTGAGCGCGAGTCCTTTTCCCGAGTCCTTTCGCATCACAGCTCCCCTACAGGCACCAGCTCAAGTGAACCACGGCGCCAGCGAGATGTGAGACGGAAGTGACGCAAATTTGTAGGCGTGCTCTCTGGAAATTCTCGCGTAGTCATGGCGACGGCGACGCCATCGGGGCTCGCCATGTGCTTTCACACGCGTGTGTATATTTATCAACAAGGTGCGCGTTTTGTGTGGCGGTTTTATCTAATTTTTACTCCTTTCTTCATTCGAACAACGCACTTCTTCATTCAAGCATGTAAAAATTTATTAAAAAAAGTTATTTTTGAAGTTATTCTGCTTAGGAAATCGAAATTTTAACAGATTTAAAAACTATTTTTCCTTAATTAATTACAGTAATAATTCGTATAATAAATCTGTAGATTGGATACAATATTATACATTAATACAAGCAAAATCTCTTACTCTACAATATATATAATGAAAATATGGAAAGGCAAATGCAATTTCGAAAACGATTTCATTGTATGTTGTGGAAAAAGAAATTTTGTTTGTCTTATTTTACAATATTATAAGTTATAGTATGAGTTATATCCAAAATTATTTGATAATATAGTACTTGAATTACGTGATGACTAACTATTTCATTATTCTTTATTTAAATCAGTTTATCCCTCTGAACGCATGTACGTTTCTTATTAATAAACTGTCGGTAAATCAAATTTTATAAGAAACCATAGGACTTTATTTTTAGGTTTAACACCTGTCAAATTTCTTATTTTTTCTTTATTATAAAATAGGCTTTTTAAATTCCAATTCCAAAATTTTTAAATGATCATACTTAATTAGATATATATACACTACTGTTTATAAAAATCGCAACACCCTGATGGAATTGTCTAATCCATATGCAATTTGCAATATTTGCATACAATAGGTCAGAGTATAAATGATTAGATTTTCAGAGTAATTGCTTGAAAGAACACCATGCCTCGACGACGACGAAGGGTACCATATCAACAGCTGACAGACTTTGAAAGAGGACGCATAATTGGTCTGCGTGAAGCGGGATGGTCGTATCGTGACATTGCTACTCGTGTAGGACGTAATGCAACGACAATTATGCGTGCATGGAAGCAGTGGAGCGAAGAGAACAGGGCACACCGATGACCAGGCTCAGGAAGACTCAGCATGACGCCACCGCGAGATGACAGACACCTCTATCGCATGTGTGTAGCAG
>JAHWFO010007443.1:45542-114519 GCA_023313115.1 Rhysida immarginata
TTACTATTAATTTGTTATTTGTTAATTATTATTTTATTTTTCATTTTTATTTATTAACTATTATCAAACATAAGTACATTAATACATAATATAATATATAATATTTATTAAATCATTTATGTTTCATTCATTTAAAAGTCCATGGTTCGCCTGATTATTATAGGCCCACGGTATTCAAAAATTTTTGAACAAGTACCACCTCACAAGGACAGTAAACTGAAGTACCACTGTCAATGAATCCTTAACAAACGTTCGTGCTCTTTTGAAGAAAAATCAATCTATAATTACAATAATTATGACGTTATAGTGATACTACACTAATTAAAGAAGTATTTTAAATAAATACAAAGTGTAAAGCCACTAGTGGTGGGCGATTCCCGATTCCGAAACTCGATTTCTCGATTCCTCAGATAATTTCACAAAGTTTGAATTACGTATATTGTAGATTTTTGAAATAAACTTCTTCAAAAAGAGATTTGCGTCATTCAACATTCAACATAGGCTTTGTAAACTCTTACGGAAATTTTCTGTCTTACCTTTTTTTCATCATCGATTCTCGATTCCAAAATACCAAGTAATCAATCAATCTAACTTTTTTTATCTGCTTCACAATACATTGTTATAATATTTCTGCTTCACAACATGTTTGTTATTGTTTGTTATTAAATAAAAATTCATGAATGGCTTCTTCTATGTGTTTATTTTGCTACTCTTTTAACCACGGAAATAAATTACAATAAACAGATTTAATTTTAATGTTTTTAGAAATAGATTCAATTTTTCGCAATAATCGATTAATCGATTCTGACCCTCTCAGATACGATTCAATTTTTCAGGGAATCGTCTACCACTAAAAACCAATTAAAACAATTGGGTGATTATTCGTGAAAAACATTGCTTGAAGTACCATCACAGTTTGAAACCCTGGCTGTGTTGTATTCAAGTTACTTGCGTATAGCCTTAGCCTCTCTTCAGCACCTTGATAAAATATACAGGGCGAAAGTGAAATTACCATAAAATGGCGCCGGTGCGAAAGTGGACTTCGGGGGCGAAAGTGGAACAGGAAAAAATTTAAGGGGCGAATGTGGAGGGGGCGAAAGTGGAGGACAGCAATGCGAACACCCTAGCCTACAGTTTTAAGCTAATCTAGCCTACACTTGAGCTAAGCCAACACCTTCTAAAGAGAAAGCCTCTGCAAGGAAACCGTCATACATTGTTACATCATCATAGTAGTGCAAATTCAGGGCTTATTATTGGTAGAAATACGAATAACAAAGCACCACTTAGATGATGTAACAATGTATGACGTTTCCGTGCACAGGCTTTCTCTTTAGGAGGTATTGGCTAAGCTAGCTTAACAATAGTCTAGCTTTGTAGTTCGGACGGTTTATTAGAGTGGGGCTTTGCAACAATCGATGAGTCATCCAGTTTCAACAATGCGGTAACAATCATTGCTTGACCAACCCAACTCTGTGTTTGCCTTTTTGACCTCGCCTATTGATTGGCCCATCCATGGTTGAATAAAACAAGTTAAGCCTAGTTTCCATGTGCCAAAATTTATTGCGATTATGCGACAATGCGACTATGGGACTAGTCGATTTTGCGTCGATGCGTTTACAATGTGCGACTATGCGTCTTGGCGGCTTCGGTTTCCATGCTCTTGAAGTGTTCCTGCTCTTTCCACCAGTCTCTCTTTCCCAATATGCATTGCACGTTGGCTTTCGAAAAGCATGGCGTCTTGGTTAGCGAAGCATTGGCGACGATGTGTTTTCGTGCCATTTTAAAATTGTTTTCAGCCATCTATAGAAAATATGTTATGAGACTGACCATGTGTGTTGTTTTAAATCCTATCCAGCTAATTGAAGCGAGTATTTCTAAGGAAATTCTTAGGTACAACACTATTTGGTATCGCGGTGACGGGACAGGGATGGGGGGTGCAGAGGCTTAAGGCCGGTTTCCATTTAGCGTTGGTTCGGCGTGGGTTAGGCGTCTGCGTCTTTTTTTGGAATTTTTGAAAAACTCATTCGTTTTCCAATTAGCGTCTGTTAAGCGTCTGCGTCGGTTCGGCGTCGGTCCGGCGTGGGTCACGCGTCGTTTCAAGATCTGGCATGGCTAGATTTTTAGGCGTCTTTTTCAGGCGTCGTTTTGATCTAGCCAATCAGGTGCGATCTACTTCGCTGTGGATTCTGGGTAGTTGTCTTCGCCGATTCAGATGGAGAATCATGGCTGCCGTAGCTGTTGTTCGCCGACACGGGTTCTCGCGACTTTTCCTTCGTGAATTTATTATTAAACAGGTTATAAAAATTTGGTGAATCATTTATTTATTAAGTGAAAATGATATAGTAATAAATTCAAAGCGTGAACTTGACCGGAGTGGTTGATATCTTCTTTTTCCATCACCTTGAGAGAGCGACAATTGTTTGCAGCGACTTGACCAATCAGATCAGACCAGATGCAGGATAACTGTTGAAAGTCGCTAAATGGAAAACGACCGCGCTCGCGTGCTAATCAGGGTGCGTCTCACAGGCGTGGATTGCAAAAAACGACGCCGAAGCAAAAAGCACGCCGACGCTGAACCGACGCTAAATGGAAACCAGGCTGTAGGTTACGGCCGAGGAAGCCTCATCTGTTGAAAAGGACTCTTGAAATAGCAAATAGAACCCTCGAGATTTGTTTTTTTTTAATGACTATATAACTCCTTCTAAAAATCAAGATTATAAGTCTATTTCCTCAAATATACAAAATTAAAATGTGTACATCAATATCAATAACATAAAAAAAATCGTTAAATTTTCCAAACAATTAAAATTTGTAATATGAAAACAAGTAATCGATAACTTATAATAGCGAAATAAATATACCCTAATTGATAGAAAGTATTTTATAAATGTAGCAGAATTAAGATTATCCCAAGAGTAATTTCTTTCTCAAAATCAGTAATGAAAAACAAATAGAAAAAAATGTTAAACATGTAAATAAAGGTTAATAATACATTAAAAAAAAGAAAATAGTTTTTAAGAAGTATTAAGAAACAAAAAGAAAGAAAGAAAGAAAGAAAATGAAACGTAAAAGGAATTGTGCATAGAATACACAGAGCCATTAAGAGAACTGGAAAGAAAAAAAATAAATGAAAATCCTTAAAAGATGAATTTTGAGTAAAGCAACCAGTTATGAAACATATCTTAATTTGAATTTTATTAAATTTAAAAATGATTTTTTAAAAAGTATATTATTAAGATAAAAAATAATACAATTCTTGTTTAAAGGTTTGAAAATAGCAGAATAAATAAATTATTTGACGATGGCTCCAAATGAGATCCCGAAAAAAGTTTCAATATGAAAACAAGAAAAAGAAAAAACGGAAGCAAAACTTCGCGAAAAGTGTAGCAGAAAAAAACATTAAAGCGTGTTGATAGTAAAAATCCTATTAATTAAATCGAGAGAATTCAATTTATTTTTTCATTTAAGTTTGAGAAAAAAAAAAGTATTTCATAACAAATACGTATATTAATACAAGATCAACGGGTTGAAAGGCAACTGACCACGGACCTGAACCACGGAAAAGTTTCATCGATTTAAACTGATTTGACTCATTAAATTATAAGTAAAATATATAGAAACTTCTCTCGTGATTTTCTGGCGAGATCAACACGAAAAAGAAAAGCAAGATCATGTGTGGGCAACCCTGGTATCGCCTCTTGATAATTGAAAGCACATGTTAGATGAAAGATGAAAGCACGTGCGAGATGAAAACGCTGTCTTTACGGGTGGTCACATGATCAATCGACACCTAATCGCATAGTCGCAAGACGCAAAAGTTTGATTGATTCTTGCGTCTTCCGACTAGACGCTAAAACGCACTAAATCGACGCATAATCGCATAGACGCGTGATTTTGTGGGTGCATGGAAACGAACGAATCGGATGATGCATAATCGGTTTGACGGTGAAACGCATAATCGCATCAAATTTTAGGCACATGGACACTAGCCTTTAGTCAGATCGGGCTAGGAAAAACAAGCAATCTTAATTTGTGACGTCAAAAGTTTCGCATTGTGCTTCTTCAAACAGATGACACATGCTTAACAGACCTAGGAAAATTTTAACAAAGTCGACATGTCTCGGTTATGCAGAGCCAAAGTAATGCAAAGAGATGCACACAGATGCCTTAGACTCGATTCTGCTCAGATTAAATTCACCTACACATTTAAAGAAATACTAATAAACGATCTTTGCTCTACAAGAGTTTTTATTCTGAGGTTTAGCTTACGATAAAGATGTGAAAACATGGACTTACTGGGCTTCAGCCTGAGGTGTAACACACGTGTCCAGACTACTTCATCTAGAGCTAACCAATGACAGCATGTGAAATGTGTTATCTCTGTAATTGAAACCGAGGGACTATTAACTCCGCATTCTTAAATGATTAAAGGCAGAGGTCATGTGAATATTTCTCGAACAAACACAAGGGTTATTTAGTGTACAGGACGCCATTAGTGTTTGAGTTTTTTCAAAATTCGTGATAGAAGACATGTTGGATTTAAAATTAAAGATTACAAAAGACGATTAGATCATATGTATATTCTACAAGTAAGAAGTATAAAGTATGAAAATAAATGAAGTGCTTACCTAAGAGATGTTTAATAAATCGACATTTTTCGGTTAGCTCAATCCAATATGTATTGCTTAAGTGTTTACCATCTCTGAGTTCCCATGAACCTGTGTGCAGTGAGTCTTCTAGTGACAGGATGACTGCTTATACAAGTTCCTACAATTTTACCCGTTTTATAATAAAATGACCATTCAGTTTATGTAATTCTTACATGAAAGTTGATTTCATATAGGATGAAATAGCTCTATACAGGGTGATTTACATCGAATGTAAAATACTTAAAGGGGGTATTATAGAGGTTAAGATAAACACAAAACGTCCTATGAACATGGGTTCAAATATGAACGATAACTGATATATGAACAGAAATAAAAATGCCGCCACTAACATCAACAAGTTAATAACTCAGGTTCTGTAAAGCCTAGATTAATGCAATTTGGGGGAATTACAAGGTACATAAGACTGTGTATAACGTTAAAATTTGATTGAATTCCAACGAGAAGTTTCCGAGTTACACAGTCAAAATTGTGACAAGTGCTAGTTAGTACTCACAAGTGAACACGTATTATGATGTTGAATGAGTAAGTTGGAAACTTCCTGGTAGAATTAGATCAAATTTTAAAGGTATACACAGTCTTAAGTACTCTGTCATTCCTCTAAATTTCATTAATCTAGACTTTACAGAATCGAAGTTATTAACTTGTTGATCTTGGTGGCGGCATTTTTATTTCTGTTCATATCTCAGTTATCGTTCATATTTGAACCCATGTTCATAGGACGTTTTGTGTTTATCTTAACCTCTATAATCCCCCCCCCCCCTTAAGTATTTTACATTCGATGTAAATCATCCTGTATATAAATGCTTTTCTCCACAAGTGTTCTTTTCGAGGACTTGTTCAACTTTTCACATCTTCTCAGTTTTGAATTTTGATACAGGTTATTTTAAAAAACACGTTGACTTGCCGCATGTATTTTTGGTCAGGGTCAATTGAAGGTGTTGAGCTGAAATGAGTAAAGTAGTGTTGCAGAATTGTGGGTAATGTTTTGAGGTAAAATACGTCTTACGTTTCGAGACTAGGATGCCACGCTTAAATCGTGAATGTCACAAAAAGTGTTGATCACGAAAACTTTACTAACGTGAAAACTGTTAACGATAGTAGAATGACCGAAATCGCATTCGATAGAGTATAGAACAAAGCATGTTTCAGATCATCTTTGATTTCGTTCTGACCTCATTGGTTGACGCAATCGCAGTGCAAATTTGAGTCAGAAAATCTGCTCTATGGCGGATATTAAATTAGTATACCTCCGGCTTCTTTTGTGCTACCATGACGTTTGAGGTGTCATTTGCTTTATCTTTCAGAGCTTTATAAAATCGCTTAAAATTTAAACCTCAATATTCAATAGTGTGTAAGATATCGGCCTTCGAAGTGTGGAAATTTCGCAAAAATTACAGAATTTCCAAATTTATGCCTAATAAACACGAGAAAAATTATAGAAACCTTCACAGGAATATAGATCGAGAGATGGGGAATCCAAAAAGACACGGATGTCCGATGATGAGCGTCAATGGGCTCAACAGAAACGCCTCAAAGTTGAGGCGCCGCGCCACCAAGATGAACTATAGCTCGATACGAATGCGCCAATAACTGAAAGTTCGACGCAAATAACATATCTGATGATATAAACTTTTCTACATGGAGTGATAGAATTCAACCAGTGGAAGTCCATAACGAGCCATAACCGTCAACATTAACAGCATCTTCATCAAATATGATTTAAGTAAAGAGCGACATATATGCGAAAATTTGGGAGACTAAATTCATATTTCGTTTTATATTCAGTATCAATGAATTTGGACTTTTATGTAATTTTATAATAGATTTTAGTTTGAGAAGGACTTGTAGCACCCACATAACAGTAGCGTGATATGTTTGCTCCATCAGTTTCATCAGTCCAATGTGAATAATTTCATGCTGTACATTCATTGTAGAAAAAATTTATAACTATTAGACGCGCTGCAGATGTGTGCCTAAGACGCGGGATGTAGTATCATCTGCGTCAACCATTTGATGAGCCACATTTGTAGACTAGTCGCCAACAATTCGACCGTTTTCCCAGAAAAGATACACAAAGCTAAGAAGAGACAAAGAAGATTTAGATGAAAATTCAACAGGCTTAATCTATGAATCAAAAATATGACGAGAGACCGGCAGAATTAGATAGCATAAGTTTAGCTCATTTTATTGCATGGTATACACCGGTAATGAATATAAGTCATATCAAGAGAAAAGATGTTGATGATACAAATGGTCATGAAGCCACTGAACAACAAAATACTGATAATGAAAACGATGGAGCCTATGACATTTTTAGTTCAAACATCAATACATATAAGCGCAGAAATGTGGGCACAGAGTGACCAGATACCGTCATTATAGCATCGATGACATAGACAATTACAAGCCTGAAGTGGTTACATTGTTGTTTCCATTTCGCAATGAGGTTGTAGATGTAGTATATCTACACAAATTCATCCAATTATACGATGCGAACGAGGTGAACATTTCAGCCAGAAGAAAAGAATATTGTGATGGTCTCACTCTCAAGGTAATGCATTTGAACGCATATATTAAAAACGACACTGGAGAGTGAGGCGATCAAGGGTTCGGGACCAGTAATTGGACTACGAGAGCTTAGGTTTATGTGTTAACTCAAGTTCGTTTTTATTCATATTTTTAATTTTCTCACATACATTCTATTACTTAAATCGATATATCTTATGATAATATTCTAGGGGCCCCTCAAGCGTTATTAAACCAATATTAGCATGCAATATTTCATAAACACTAATTATTACAAGGTCGGAATCGTGTGCACTTCGGTTCACGACGCTTGAATCTGAGGCCGACTGCCTCCTCGCAACTGGATACTAAATAAGGGGTGAGGCGAGCTCGCACTCCGCACAGGGACGTCACTCTTAAATCCTACGCTCGCATCCCTTGAATCAAGTATTCCGTTGAGTTGTGCGTCAATTCACGCAGTGTACCTCTTTTAATTACCTACAAAGGGAGAGGCACTAAAACCCTTCTTAGAAGGATCGAGCATCTAAAACGCGAACGTCGCTGGCGAGCTCCAAGAGCGCGTCAGTGTTTACCTTCGCTACACGTGTCTTAAAACTCACGGTGCGAACACTGGGCTCGACGGTAACGCTCCCCTTCACTTCCGCTGCTTCAGCACTCGCCTCAGATTCAACATAAGAGCGTTCATATGCATAATTGTATTAAATTAGTACAAGTTTTCCTGGACAATACAGGTCCATGTATCATCATGCAGCGACGAAGGATGAGTTCATAAATACTCTTAATGACGAGTTTATATCTATATTGTTTTTGTTACGACTATTCAAAGTTCGCAAAAGAGACGCAGGAGGTCCCGTATCCACGCCTAGGTCGACCATTATAAATTCCCACTCGCTAACTCTTTGTGTCGCTAAACAAATCGAAAACGATACCACTCACCGGGATTCCCGTGGCTTAAACAATTGCAGCCGCCAATAAAGCACACATACGAAACATTCACACTTCTCGCAACAATATAAACAACAACAACAGCCTCAACAATATGGATACTCACAAACAACTAATAAACATGCAAAACCATTTCTAGAAGCACTTTATTCACTCAAAAACATCCAGTTTATGAACTGAATCACTGTTTTCAATACGACCAATACACACAAGACAATCGCTCCAAACGCACTTAAATCCCCTTACTACCTGACAATAACACACATAAAGCCAAACTCTAAACATACAGTAAGACCCTTTTAATCTCCAGATAATCCCCCTCCGCCGAACACACGTGACTTACCAGCTCACCTGGTACGTCATATGCGCCCGACGAAAGGCCTCGAAAATACCCTATAAAGAGTTATTTTCGAGAAACATCTCGATTAATCCTAAAAAAAAAACATGTCCACTAATACTCTATAATTATTTTCCCCAAAACACGATATCCAAACTATACAAAATACACAATACAGTATATTTATACACCCCGTTACTCTTATTAACTGAACAATAACATCCACACAACAACATAAAAGACATTTACTCATTACAACATTACATTCACATCTATGAAATCTAAGTCACCACTCCAAATTACACATACCAGTTGCTCCTCTATTCAAAAAGGACGGAGGGCATTGATATTCATCAAAGTCTGCATCAAACGATCCCTCTTCCTAATTTCCAATCATATCCCCCTCACCATATTTCTCATCCACGGAGCCTGTACAAACGCTCCCTTGTTTGGTTTATTTGACTCAGTCTTACTGTTTTTCTTATTATTCCCGCAGGCAGTTACTCTACTCCTATCTCGCCTAGGACGTTTTTTTTCCCTTTTTACCTTACATCGATCCGTATTCTCTTCCTTAAGGTCTAGTTCATCCTCTAATTTTCGTTGTATTTTATAAAACACTTTCATCCCTTTTCGCCATATGGGTTCTGAGTCCACACTCACGTGTGGCTGCTCCACTTCCTTACTTACAAGGTCCAGTGTATGAACGGAGGGTTCAGTGCCACTGGTTACTTCCATTCTCTTTAGCTCCCCAACCTCCTCTAATCTCTCTGTCTGAATTTCCTCTATACCACGTTGTTGAGAACCGTCTGAACAGGGCTTGGCATCAATTTGGTCATCATCCCATACATGCTCATAAACCTGTCTATTTTCTTCTGACCACTGCTGGTGCCCTCCCAGGGTGGTGCAAGCATCACAATTAGCTTCTTGCTGCCCCATGTTGCCAGCGCTATAGCTTGCACTACCGTTAGGGTATGTCCATATCATTTCAAGCCCCCCCTCCCTGGCCATACCTGAGGGTTCTGTGTATATGCACATCCCTCGGAATACTTCCACGCTGGAATAGGTGTTCCCACTTCGGCTACTTGTGTTGGTGCAATATTACACCACCCAGTCGAGTTCATTTCGGGTGCATTTGGGTAACCATAAGACGTTTGTTCAACGACTACCAATCCCTGTCCCATCCAACCATCATCTGTTACCACTGGCGAACCCTCCTCATGGGTTGCATGCACACCATGCCCTTCCATTTTGCCCAGACCTGTCCTGTACGTACCCACTTCACGTCCTTAAACCTAACCCCTCTTACTTGAACCCAGCCAACCCCGTCTTCCGTGAGCACCTCAAAACGGCCAATCCACCGCGATTTGTTTCCACTATGACCTCGGGAGCCCTTACCTGATACCCTCAGCATCACCCAATCCGGGTCAACATGACGATTTCTTCCCCCGTTTTCATTCCTACTTCAAAGGTTGTGCGTCAATTCACGCAGTGTACCTCTTTTAATTACCCACAAAGGGAGAGGCACTGAAACCCTTCTTAGAAGGATCGAGCATCTAAAACGCGAACGCCGCTGGTGAGCTCCAAGAGCGCGTCAGTGTTTACCTCCGTTACACGTGTTTTTAAAATCACGGTGCGAACACTGGGCTCGAGGGTAACGCTCCCCTTCACTTCCGCTGCTTCAGCACTCGCCTCAGATTCAACACAAGAGCGGTCATACGCATAATTGTATTAAATTGGTACAAGTTTTCCTGGAAAATACAGGTCGATGTATCATCATGCAGCGACGAAGGATGAGTTCATAAATACTCTTAATGGCGAGTTTATATCTATATTGTTTTTGTTACGACTATTCAAAGTTCGCAAAAGAGACGCAGGGTAATTTTTAATTTAGTTCACGTGAGATCCGGTGGGAGGTCCCATATCCACGCCTAGGTCTGCCATTATAAATTCCCACTCTCTAGCTCTTTGTTTCGCTAAACAAATCGAAAACGATACCACTCACCGGGATTTCCGTCGCTTAAACGTTACAACGCCACTTTGGATTATCCATATGTTCACATTTCAAAATATGCACCTTTGGCGAAGTCATCATTCTCCCGTTCCATAGCATCAGTCATCGCCGCGGCCTCATTGCGCCTAGTCTTCGCTCGCTTCGACGGCCCTCGCAACATAACTGGACAAATTATTCATCTCAAAAGAAATTCAACAGATCAAATAAACAGAAAAATCATACTTATTCAATGTTCGAAACAATTAAATACAATTTTCGAACCATATTGTTCCAGTCCGAACTCCTGAACATCGTTTTCGAAAAAAGATGTTATTTTTTTATACAACATATGTCCACTTCGCCCAGAATTCGACGCTGGAATGCCAATTTCACATAAAAAAACACACGCGCAATAACAAAACATTCACACACGGATGGATGGATGGATTTCCAGCTCTCATCTCCCTCTTCCAGGAGACTAGCCGTATGGGATGAAAGGATGATGATGAAAATAGACAAACACACACATCCATGCCCTTGGCGGGATTCGAACCCGCAACTCGCTGGTTACGAGAGCGGCAAGACCTGCGCCTCAACGCTCTCGGCCACCGAGCCGGCAAACATTCACACACAAGCACTTATCTCCAAAATTCATAAAACAATGCTTTCTTGGAGGCTGCGTTGATCTAAGAAATCGACGCTAACAATTGCAGCCACCAACAAAGCACACATACGAAACATTCACACTTCTCGCAATAATATAAACAACAACAACAGCCACAACAATATGGATATGCAAAAACAACTAATAAACATGCAAAACCATTTCTAGAAGCACTTTATTCACTCAAAAGCATCCCGTTTACGAACTGAATCACTGTTTTCAGTGCGACCAATACACACAAGACAATTGCTCCAAACGCACTTAAATCCCCTTATTACCTAAAATAACACACATAAAGCCAAAGTTTAAACATACAGGTAAGACCCTTTTAATCTCCAGATAACCCCCCTCCGCCGGACACACGTGATTACCAGCTCACCTGGTACGTCACAATACGAAAGTAACAGATATAGATGCGTTGATGGGAAAACTTAGAGAACTGTGCAAGAAAGATGACGACATTGCAAACAATTTGCAAAGAGAACAAAATGAAAGATGAGTACATGCGAAGTGTTATTGGCGAGGCGGGTTATGAGAACAACAATGAATTCGAATAGGAGACCGGCAAAGCTATCGTACTTGTATGAAAGTGTAGCAATGTGATGTCCAAACACCTGCAGAGTTATGTGAACCGAGAGAGTTGATCTTAGAATTTATACCCAAAATATGCATACAAAATAGCGAATGCATACATGCGTACATGTTATACTGCTGTCAATGGCAACATATTTACGATAGAAACTAATCATGGAAACATTAAACCTTAAATCGATTCGTACAACGGCAGAATACAATCCGTAATACTTATATAGTCTGTGCGTCCACTGGTAGGGCTGCAGTGAACTTAAACGGGAACACTCTGCACTGTTTAAAATCTGTAAACTCTGTACTTAGAATCACACTGCAGAGCAAATAGGGTCAGTGGATTGACTTCTAAGGTCTTACAACAATCCACATCGCCAAATTCCTTTCTGTGAAATGTGTAATAATTGATGAGATAACTATGGTTAGTTCGGACGAGTGATCCCCAATATCATCGACAATACATTTCACTTGTCACGTGTGATGTGCCAGAGTAATAAAATATTATAAACTACACTGACCAAGATCGGCAATGGTGAAAGATTGCTTCCTCAGGAGAAAGTAGTTGATTTAGAGAAGATTTAAAAGTAAATAATGGTGAGCATGGAAAATTTTTCCGATATAGTTAGGCTGTTTTATGTGTCCCATATTTTTTATGTGTAATAACTTGTTTTGCCGCAGAATAAAATTAATGGTTCTGGCCGCAGAAGTGAATTAGATCCAGGAAGAACAAAACTACACAAGATAGGTATTGTCGAATTAGGAGGCTTGCAATATCCTAGATGCTTGGTTATTGACTCACCGTACATGTTGAGTGAACATCGATGTGACGATGGATTTGTAAACGGTAAGGTCGGTATACTCACAAGAGACTGTAAAAAAGGAAACTAATTTTGTATGAAACAATGTTGAGGTCCGCTACGATTGACAGATAGCCACAGGCATTCAAATTGCCCTCTAGACGAATAAGTGCACCTAACTGCTCCCAACAAAAGACCCCCTCCCCCACTTGCACACTACCCCCATCAGCCTGTTTCCGGCCAACAAAAGCTTCCTGCAGTCACTTTTCATGGCGTTCACGACGCACTCGCCATCGCCCGTCAATCCTATGGAGCAAAAACCTTGACTCGTCGGAGAAGGCGACCTTATCCCACTCGTCTATGGTCCAATGGCGGTGCTCACGTCAAAGTCTAGACGTCGTTGACGATGACCCCTGGTCAAAATTGGTGCAGCAACCATGCGTCGACTGTTCAGGGTGCGTTCAATGATAATATCAGATACACGTCTGTTGGCACCACTGTTGAATCTGTTGGTCAGTTGATGGACTGTGGTTTTCCTGTCACCTTTTACCAGTCGTCGTACTCGCCGCTCACCCCGTTGGTCGATGGCTCGTGACCCTTCACAGTGATGACGTTGGGACGCGATTTCTCTCCCTGCTCTCCATTCTTTGTACACCTTCACTACAGCGGACCGTGAACAGTTCACAAATCGCGCCGTTTTGGAGATGGTGTTACCCTTGCTGCGATAGCCTATTAGCATCCCTTTTTGGATGTCCGTTAAATCCGGACGTTTACCTATCTTGAGGCTCATGCATCTGCCGTTTCATGCACCAGATTTAAAACTTTCTCAGCCTGTTATGCAAATTTTGCAATGTGTAATCGTTGTTGGGGCGAACCAGGCGTGTGCCTTGAAGGGGTATGGTCATAATTCGAATTGAGAACACAAATGAATCAGCCTGGTTGTTACACGGAAACATGGTGCAATAAGTTATAGGAAAGCAGGCGGTGTTGCGATCTTCTGAAATATTAACTACGATGGCCCGTGAGGTTAGTTGGTAATGCGTTATGTCCTGGATTAGACCCTGGGTTGCCGTTTTGGTCGTGTTTAGGTGCGTTTCATCATGCTGATGGTTTAATCGGCACAAGAGACCTTGAGGTGTTCGGCCTGACGCGGATTACATTCAGGATGTAAGCCCACATGTTTTACGTGTTGTTCGAAGATTTTTTAAAATAATGTGTAACAAAATTCATAATTGAGCCTCCTCACAGATATGAAAAGTTCAACAAGTTCTCGAAAAGAACACTGGTGGACGAAAGCATTTATGTAAGATCGATTTTATCCAGATTGTAACAGAGGCCCAAACAAATTAGAGAATTCGACTTTGTTGATTTTTTTCTAGGCAACTGCTAACAGACTGAGAATCAGGCCAAATGAGTCACCTGTCTGGAGAATCGGGGGAAGGTAATTTTAATAATTCACCAAAAATCAAAATGATTACATATTTGGCTAGACATTGTGCAGGTAGGTGGACACTTTTGACCATATACGACGGCTTTGAGGCTGAAAAATATTATAAAAAAACAGATGAAAGAAAGAAATTCCATAACAGAACACTTACTGAACAATGAATCAAACAATGTAAAATTATGGACTTTATTGTCACCCAGAAACTGAAAACTGCCAATTTAATAAGCATCCTTTTGGTAACCACTTCATTTATTTTCACACTTTATCCCCTTCTTACTTGTAGAATATACCTAAGACCTAATTGTCTTTTGTAATCTTTAATTATATAACCAACATGTCTTCTACCAACACCTTTTGAAAAATTCGTGTCCTGTACAGTAAATAACACTTGTTTTCATTTTAGAAATATTCACATAATCTCTGCGTTGTAATGATTGTACAAATGCCTTGCTGCTATTTAATAGTCCAGCAGTTTCAATTGCAGGGGTAATCCATTTCGTAGGCTGTCCTCAGTTAGCTCTAGATGAAACACTGTGTACACTAGTGTGTTGCACCTCAAGCTTAAGCCCAGTAACTACATGTATTACGTCTCTATTGTAACCTAAACCTCAAAATAATAAACACTTGTAGAGAAAAAGATCACTTATTAGTATTTTTAAAAAAACAAGGCAAGTTCAAATGAAAGTGTTTCGGGCTGTAGCGCGCGAGCACGTGAGTGCACAGACACGAGGCACATGGGTGATTGTTGAGGTATCGTCTGCTTTTTCTGATAATCACTTCTGTGGGAAGTTACTTTAGGCTTATGCTCGTATTTCGTTTGTGTTATAATGGACCCTCCTATTAAATTTCTGTCCAAAACTGTGATAATGTTTCTGACAGCTGAGGACATTCCACTAGTTACAATTCATGATCGGATGTTGAATGTTTATGGAGAAGCATGTGTCTCGAAAGCAACTGTGGTGCGTCGGGCCAAAATGTTCCATGATGGACTTGTGGAAACAGCTGATAAATGGGACAAGCAAACGTGGTCATCACTGATCAATTGAAGACAGACATGGATAAGTCAATTCTTGAGGACAGGTAGTTGGATCAGCATATGCTTAATTGTGAAGGATCAGCAAATGGTTAATTGTGAAGGATCAAAACGTCAGTATTGATTCTGCATATGCTGTAGTGAAAGGCCTAGGATATAGCAAGATCTGCTGTCAGTGTGTACCACGAAAGCTCATGGAAGAGCACAAAAGGCTGCGTTTTGGCTGCTGTTTGAATCATCTGGAATGTTACAGTTGTGAGGGGGAAGCGTTTTTGAAGAAGAATGTTGCGGTAAATTGAGAACCGTCCGGCAAGGTAACCACAATTCAGTGAAAACATATATCATCACGGCCCAAAAAAATCAAGTCGAAAAGTTCGGCCGGGAAGGTTATGCTTACGTATTCTTTTGACTCCGACGGTCCTCTGCTTTTGGAGTTTACGGAACACAAAACCCGTATTATTGTTATCACATACTCTAAGCAGAACTTGCGTCAAGCTGGGAAAAACAAGCGTCCTGGTAAGGTCAGTCTTGGTAATTTGATGGACTGTGGTGATCTTCCTCCAGGACAATGCTAGGCCACATGGTGCAGGAAGCAATAACCAAAATCTGGTGGCAGTTCTGCCACACCCTCCTTATAGCCTGAGCTCTCTCCATGTGATTTTCATGTGTTTGGTTCTTTAAAGAAGGCACTGAAAGATCGACGATTCCCCAATGATGAGGAGCTTAAAGACGCTGTTCGGGCATGGTTCAGAGAGCAGCAGAAGACTAACTTTTTTGCAGACGGTATTAGGCGGTTGATGCCCCAGTGGGAGTCCTGTATTGCAGAGGTGGAGATTTTCTTTAGGACTATGCGTCTATAATAGTGACTAAAAGATGTTCTTCTTTCATATAAACAAGGGTAAATATTAATACTTTCATTTAATCCGTCTCAGCCCCCTTTGAATCACTTTCATTTGAACATGCCTTATATATATGGTGAATTTAATCTGAGGAGAATCGAGTCTTAACCATCTGGTGTTCTAGGGGTTCGAGCTGACACTCATTGTGTGGAGAGAGATCACTTTGCATTGCTTTGGCTCTGCAGAACAGAGACCCAAACAATTTAGAGAATTTGACCTTGTTGAAATTTTCCTAGGTCTTTATTAATCTCAGATCTGGATTCGGACAGCATGAGTCATCTGTCTGAATAATCAGGGAGCTGTAGTGGTTTTGCAATCGCAATTGATTCGAAAATCACAGCTGCAGGTTTACAGGCAGTCCCATGCACATTGTATGTAAGCCTTGAGTATGAAGAAAGAAGACTTTAAGACCATGAATATTGAGCAGGTCCAATAAATTATGAGTTTCGAATTTAATACCACTCTAATATATTACCATATTCAGAAAGACAACCCCGGTAATTGAAGACTTAATCCAGAACTTAATTACAGTGAGTACCTAGGTGGTACTACGTTATTAAAACCAAAATAAAAGAAAGTAGAAAGGGTAAAAATATTATTAAACATAAGTCCATCCTATCATGTATAACAAATAACATAAATATTGAATCTTTATTCAGCGTACGACACCTTAAATCCTTCATGCCCCTTAACTCCTCACACATCCCTAACATTTGTAACGTTTTAAATAAAGAACGTTACTTAATTTAAATTAACATTAACATCAAATGTGACGTTTAAGCTTTAAAATTGTTTTATTGACTTATAAACGTCAATATAAAAAAATAGCTTGAGATTAAATCTTTAAGGTTTCTTAAAAAAACTTCAAAGAAAATTTTAATTCTTCAAAAATTATTTCTTTTATCAAAATAAACTATTCTCAAAACATTAGTGAGATTAAGATAATAGAAAAAAGTCGTATAGTGGGTTTATAATCTAAACATCATTTAGACTAGACATTGCGTTGTATTTTTTTTTAAAGCTGGAAAAAAACTTATATCATAAGCTTTGCATTAACTAAGGTTTGTGCAATTAAAGTGTGTTTTGCAGATAAGGAAACATAAGCAACAGGCATTTATTTTATTTATTATTTATTTTTTATTTTTTATTTATTTTTTATTTATTTATTTTATTTTATTTATTTCAGAAGAGTACAGTGCATCCACCCGGGGCCAGTATGGCAAAAAGCCGACGAGTTAGGTCCCCTGGGTGGGCAGAAAAAACAGTCTGTGGAACATATAAAAGAGACATAATAAGAACAATATAATTAGGGACATAAAAATGAATATAGTAAACAATCTGCATAACTTAAAAAAGAATATAGAAAAAAAAAATTTAGCTAGAATTGCGCAGAAGGGATAGTAGTTTAGTTTTAAAATTGTTGGTTGAAGAGGAAGAACGGATTTCAGATGGTAGGCTGGACCAAAGTCTTAGGCTTGAAGTAGAAACGCTTTTGTATTGGTAAGAACGATTAATCCGGGGAAGAGTGAAGGGAATATAATGGCGGATATTGTATGCGGGAGTAGTGATGGGGATAAAAGGAGAATGAGGTAAAGAGGTAAGTAAAAGATTGTTAAGAGATTTATAAATAAACATTGCCAGGTGAAAAGTGTAAAGTTGATGAATGGGAGTAATACCAACATAATTAAATAAGTGAGACACAGAGGATGGTTTTCGGAGTTTAAGAGGATTCGAAGAAACCATTTTTGGAGTCGGAAAAGACGTGAAAGGTTAGATTTGGTGGAAGATCCCCAAAATTGTATACCATAGGTGAGAGTGGAGTGAATTAATGCGTAGTAAAGCAACAACAAGATATAGGGAGGAAGGTAATGAGACGGGAAAATAAACCAAGACGCGAGTTTAGGGTGGAGGCAAAGGAAATTAATATGTGTGGTGGGATATGTAAATTCCCAAAAATTTAAAGGACTTAGAGGGTGTGATATATTGAGAGTTGTATTTAAGCGAGAAGGTATTGGTGTCAAATTTTTTATTATGTTGGGTAAAAATTATATAAGTAGTTTTATCAAGGTTCAGTTGTAGGTGATTTGTATTGTTCCAAAGGAAGAAATTATGAAGAATAGTATTAAACTTATGTTCAATAGATAAGAGGGAAGAATCCGCCAGTGATAGAGTGGCATCATCGGCATAAAGAATAAGAGATACAGGGGAAAGTATATATGAAAGATCGTTAATGAACAAATTAAAAAGAAGGGGAGGATAGAACCTTGAGGAACTCCAGTGTTACGAATAACTGGATCAGAGGATAAATTAAATAAACTTAAAGAGTAAATACGATTTGATAAAAAACTTGTGATCCAATCTAATGGGGGGCCACGGATATTAAAAAAGTGAGACAGCTTAAAAAGAAGGAGATTATGAGGAATGGAGTCCTAAGCCTTGGAATAATCAACGAAGAGAGATACAACAAACTTGTTGTTAGCCATATTGGAAATAATAAATTCGGTCAGTTCAAAACAAGCTGTGGTTGTGTTACGTTTAGGAATGAAGCCATGCTGTGCAGAAGAAAGCAAATTATTATTAAGTATGTAGGAGGAAAGACGGGCAAAAAAGAGGCCTTCAAAGATTTTAGAGAACGAAGGAAGAATTGAGATAGGACGGTAATTGGAAAAAATGGAAGAGTCACCTTTTTTATAAAGAGGGATAATTTTGGCAATGCGAAGGCTGGAGGGAAAAATCCCTTGGGAAAGAGAAATGTTGAATAACCAAGCGAGAGGGAACGCAAGGGCATTTGCTGACGAGATGATAATTACGGGACAAATGCCGAGAGGATCAGGATGACGGGAGGGTTTGAGACGAGAGATAAGGGAAAGTACTTCATCAGGGGAGGTTGGGGTAAAGAAGAAAGAGGAAGAGAAAGTGGGAATAGAGAAAGGGTAGTGTACTGGTAGAGAGGGGTTACTGGGATCCCGAGGAAGTAAGGTAGCTAAGAAGGACGAAAGCTGGGAGAAATCGAGAGATGCAGGGTCTGAGAATGGGGAAACTTGATTGGAGGCACCTCGAATTAAGTTATTAATGGCTTTCCATTTACATTTATTATTGCCTATGTTATTAAAAAGGTGAGCATAATATATGGATTTAGCATTTTTAATTTCGGAGCGGACGTGGTTGGAGAAAGAACGAAAATTAAGTTTATTATACGAGTTCGGAAAGCGTCTAAAATTACGATAAAGAGGATCTTGGAATTCATCCAAGGTTTTAGGAAAGGAGGTACAAAAAGTAAATACCTTTTAAGGCCTAAATTGAGGTGAAGTAGGAATTTAGTGAAGAGATCAATAATATTTTTATCTGGGGGGAGTAGGTTGATCCAATTGGTATTTTCGAGAAAGGAGTTGAAGGCTGTCAATCGTAATAAGCTGCGATTTAACAGTAATCGAAGAAATCTGAGGAGGCGGAGAGAATAACTGGAGAGAAAAAATTGGGAAATGGTCAGAAATGGCGCAATCAATGGAGCCGCTGAACATATTGTCAGAAGAAGAGGAGAAGCATTGATCGAGAAGGGAGTAGGAGTTAAAAAAAGGGAGAATAATGAGTGGAAGAGTCAATTAGAGGGACTAAGCCGGTCCTAGACATTAAATCGAGAACTGAATTAACATTTGCAGATGGGCGAGAGAAATCCAAATTGAAATCACCGGCGATAACGATTTTATTAGAAGATAGGTAAAGTCCAGAATCATAGACGAGAGAAAAGAATAAAAAGAAGAGAACTGTCCAGAGGGGGGGCGGTAGATTGAGATGAACACAAGCTTTGTGCTAATCCGTAAAGTAAGAATTTCGAAGTCAGGGGTAATCAGGGAGTAATTAGGCAACAGTTCATAATTGAGGGAGTTGGAAATGTAAACTACAATACCGCCACCTCTCTTATTCGGACGGTGCAAAGCTTCAAAGGTGAAATTAGAGAGAGGAGGAATATCAACAGTAGATTTAGACCAGGATTCTGTGAGCGCTATAATTTGTGGTTGTGAATAGAGTAAAGCAAGGAAAGCATGAAGAGAGGAAAAATTCCTGCGAAGACTGCGAATGTTTAAGCAAAAGAAAAGTAAAGAAGAGGAGGGGGTAGGGGAAGGTTTTTCAGCAATGAGTGAATTATATTCATTTATGGTCAGAGGATTTGACGGGGAAAACATACAAGATGGTAGAGAGTGGAGAGCAGACTGAGGAAGATACTATGAACAAATTAGAGGTTAGTGGAAAAGAAAGAAAAAAGGAAGAGGGAAAAAAACAAACGAAAGGGTAGGAAGAGGACAGAAGTAAGAGGAACAGAAAAACAAAAGAAATACAATAAAAAGGATAAATGAGCGAACAGAACTTAAAATTAAGTATAAACAAGAACTAAATTAACGTGAGTGGTTGAACAAGAACAAGAACAAAAATTACTCTGAGGGAACATTTGAGGTGAAGCACATGCGTTGGAGGGCAGTGAAGGAAGGGATGGCGATCGTTGAGCCTGTTGGATCCTTCGTAAAAACTCTGCCCCCGAAAATCCAGGCGTTATGTGGCCCAAATTTAGATTTGGCAGCGCAAATAGGCGATATCGAAAGGGAGTTAGATCGTCAACAATATGTATAGATAGTCCGCGCAATTTACTTCGGTTTTTAATTATTGTGTCTTTAAATGTTGAGGAAGAAAATTGCAATAGTATGGGCCTAATTCTAGACGACATGCGAGAGCCTATGCGATTAGCGGAGGAAATGGAAACCGGGTCCAGACGAACGTCTATAACGTCTATAGTTTAGAACGAAAAAGCTCGCAGCATGATGATACGGTGTCCTCCGATTATGATTGCTGGAGACCGTAGATGCTCACATTGTTGCGTCTTGAACGTTGGTCGAGCTCTTCAAAATGTAGCTGTAAATCACTGAGTTGGGTGTGTAGTGGTGAAACAATGGGAGAATCGAGAGGAGCGATTTGCTGAATAGGGCTAGTTAACGCCGTGTCGATTTGATTGAGGCGGGCATCGATAGCATCTAATCTCGCTTTGGTAGAAGAGACTCTGTGGATCAAATCTGATAGAAGGGTATCAAGTTGAGTAGAAAACCGTTTAAAAAGTACCTCAAATAGTTTGTCCAAATTGGTTGGATTAGCGAAATAATCTGTAATTCCTTTTTCTATGGCGGTAGCAATAGATTCGTCCAAGGAGGCAGGGAACGGCGAGCCCGCCGATGAAGTAGGCTTACGGGAAGGTTTTTTTTTACTTCTGTCGTCCTTCGGCATGATCAATCAATCCAAATAAAAATTAAAAATAATGGCTGAGGAGGTGAATTAGACCTTATAGAGAAAAGATGCATAAAGTAAAAGTCATTTAAGGAGGACAGTAACACATATCTACCCCAGTATCTGCTCCGGGAAGTTTTCATCGACTGAAGTTGTCGGCCATGATGAAAGATGGTGTAATAATCGGCATGGTGTAATAATTGAATTTATATTTTAATGTTTTTAGAAAAGTAAGCTTCATAAAAAAAATCTGACTTTACACAATCACCAAAATTCAAGAATAAAGATACAATATAATAGAAAGCCTGTAATCGTACGTGGATCAAGTATCTTACCGCAACATAGCAACATGAAAAATTGCTTAGCAAGAGTTAAAAGAGCATGCAGTGGTAATGCATAAAAAAAAGTATAAACTTTCAGAACACTTGTGTGGCCATCACAAATGAAAAGGAAAATTGCATTTTAACTTAAAAAAATAAAATATTTGCATGAGATACAGCCTCAGTTATAATGAGAATGCTTGATTCACCCACAGTTGGAAAAAATTAATTTATGACAGGAAACATTAAGAAGAAATCCATTATATAAATAATATTCCTTACCATTTTCCATAGGGAGAATGAAAGGCAAAAATTACAAAAAAATTAAAATATTTATTTGATTACTCCACTTTAACCATTTAGTAAGACGCTAGGGACCAAAATTAAAGAAAAATAAGAAAACCCCTTTAAAATGGATAAACGAAAATTTAGAATTACATTGAGATCCAAAAGTGAAATAAGAAAAGAGAAATTACATAAAATGAACTGTTGTTAAAAATTTAGAAAGGTTAAAAGTCCTAATTGAAAAATTTAATTTTTAGTTCCGATGGGCGTGATAAGCTCACTACAGAAAGGAAATGTTACATTACATAGTGGACAGAAGATGAAGACGACTTCTGGAGAAGAGATTGACTGGGTAATACAGACAAATCTGCGTCACAGTTTATAGGAATAAACGTCCATCTCGACAGAAGAGGACGAAGATGAGAATGAAAAAGGGCTTACATATCCGGATACTTAAAAATTGATGTGATTAAAACATTATCTTTGTAGAATAACTCAGAAATCAGTGAAGGTTGAAAACTGTAGTGGCTATGGAAAATGAGCCTCATGACAGCATCTTAACTAAAGGAAGCGTGGAACAGTAGTGAAAAATTTTTCAAAAGTTGAAGCTTTTATACTCTTGGGGCAACAGTCAAGAAGCACACGGCTTGCACGCAGCGACAATTGAAGGGCACACTACAGAGCATGATTATGTAAATTATAGAACAGCTTCAGAAGAAATGACAACAATCAATATGTTTCATAGACATTGATGATGAAATTATATTAAGCTATCTAAAGAAAAATTATACAAAATTTATCTCATTATATAACTTAAATTCTCAAATTCATAGGATCCTTGTATAAACATTGCAAAAGCAGACATTGACAACAGAAGTAAACCTAACCTAACCTAACTTAACCTAACCTAACCTAACTGAAAAAAAAATAACCAAATTTCTATAAAAGAAATGTTTTAAAGTAAAATACAATCAAGCTAATTGGCTCTAGTTTGTAAAAGAAAATGTTTTGAAAGTAAGTCATGTAGGCCTAATTTATTTAAGTGCTTTCAGGACATTAGCAAGAGTCTAAACAATATTAAAGTAGAGCCACATACTTCTAAAGCTACGGACTCAAATATATGGGCAGCTACTCTTGATATTCAGTGCTCCTCAAAACATGATGATGCGATTACATTTGAAAATTCTTCATTGCAAAGGACTGAGAGAAACTGTAATGCATTAAATGCGTTCAAGACTTTATTGTGTGATAATAATAATTTTACTGCAGTAGCGGGAAAAAGTCAAATTGAAGGACGTCGTTAGCTGAAACGTCAGAGGTCTTCATTGCTATAGGAAAGTTTCCGGTGGGAGACTTTCTGAGAGATATTCAAACGTCACATGCCAGTGCGCCAGCTAAAATTACGGATACTACCATAGCCAAGATGGTCGAAGAAAAGTCTTCTATTCCTAGCAATCATATTTCACTCTCGTGAAGAGTGAGGAACAGTGTCGCACCTGCAGCGAAGCATTAGCGATCGGTAGCGTCGATGGGGCCCTGCTCGGCCTACCGCGCTCAGTGGGCAGCTTTGCACCATTTGGTAGTAACACTTATATATGTTTGACTTTAATGTGTGCATTAAGTGGTTTCCAAATTGCAAACATAGTCATTCTTCTAATACTTTTTGTTTTGTCTGTAGTTCCCACCCACGAGAAGCTTCACCTTTATAGGTTGCCTTGCTCGTCTGCGACGGTTACCTCAGTCATCGACTGGACCAGTTCATATTTCTATACCCACTTCACCTATGAACGAACCTGGTCATGAGTATCAGCGTCAGACGAAAATCCTCGACAGACGGAAGCCGAGGACGAGCTCTGAATTCCACATTGCCACCCCAGCTTAAGAAAATTCATATTTATTATTTGTTCAGAAATTACCATTCAAAAATATATCAAAAAAAAAGAAATAATCTCGAAGATGTAGTTAAGAACTTTATTTATGCTTGTATCATTAAATGAAAATTATAAATATTAAATATCTCCCATCCATTTTTTCTCCTGTTCAATTAAGCTACACTCTGCTTTTAAAATTTAATTGTGACACACAGTTAAATTTGTGCAATACGTGGAAAATAAAAGCCTGAAAAACACACTTGTTTTCGCTGGCATTCGCTTAGATGCTTGTTTAGCACACCTTGACTGACTCCTTGTGACCATAGCACAGCAACAACCTGATGACATACACATTAACAGCCCTGAAACACTATATATTTGGCTTAAAGCCCCCTGAAAAACAGGTAAAAAAGAATGAAAAACTGTGATCGAGTACAGTCAACTAAATTCAACCTCTAATGATTGAAAAATACCAATTAATCAATACTGAAGAGATCGAATACGTTAGCAAATGTCACTTAAACGATTTTGGTTGTAAACACTTATCCAACCAAGTTAAGTGAACTTGAAAGTTTTCGTAGTATTTGATAAGGCCAGTTAATAATTTAAAAGCAACCAATTTAACTTACACGGCCTGTTGTACTAAATGTTTTGATGAGCTTAACATCAAGAGAGAGAATATTGATAATCAAACTAAAACTCATTGTTACAATAGGTGTCCGATTAGAGAAACGTTTAAAGAGTCAAAGAAACCATAACTTTTTTTAGAAGACTATATTAAACTATGCAGATGATATCTGAAGAGAACCTTAAAAACCTACATATACAAAACTGAATCAGTTAAGATGCCCTTTGTAAGCCTACACCAACATTGAGAGAGTAAAAATTCGTAATTAAAAAACCCAATTCTAATCCAAATATCATATAGAAAATTGCCTGTGTTGTATTAAGCACGCTTGCCCTTAAATAGATACAAGTAACATTCGTAACAAGTAACATTGAAAGAGATATAACAATTTAAAAACAAAAAATCAACTGAGCAGCCAAACACAAAAATCACAGAGAGCAGAAGAAAATTAAACATTCGTTGTGAGAGTCTATATTTATAATCTTTGTGGGATCAGTGTTGTCAGTTACCAATTGAAACTATGCACCAATTATCTGAAAATTAAAAATCAAACAATACACCTTGAAGCAGAAGTAATTAAATAGAAGAGAATGTAAAGAGCCTTGGAAAAAGTTTGGTTGCTCTAGAAACATAAGATAATTAGTAATTTGGCAAAAACATCTTTAGGCCCCAGTACCGTTACCATACCTTGCCTAGCTGAGTATATATAGGGGGAGGTGAGTGGAAGTCATTGTGACCTTTTTTGCTCTGAGAACCCAGACCCTTTTGCTTGTCACAGTGACATAAATCCCACCTGAATCAAAATTTAATTAATTCACAGCCTCAGGACACCTCTACAAGGCAGCAATCACGTGATTAAACACCAAGATATCATCAGCACATGAGTTAAAGCTCTATATACACAAGTATGGACAACCTTTGAAGAGCGGCTTACCGCCAATCGCGGCCTGTAGTTGGCTGATCAGTAGCGGCAGCTATTTCTGGCCTATTTATATTGTACGTTTATTGTTCAGTGTATGCTTGCAGCGATAAAAATATTATTATTAGATAAAAAATGCCTCAGTGCTGCGGTTATAGATGTTACGAAGCCAGAGAAAGGAGTGAAATTCTTTTCTCATTTACTCTGGAAAATCAAGACCTGAAAAGCAAAAAATATGAATACATCGAAACGGGAGAAAGAACTGAGTTCCGTAAACTGATTCCCTGCCTTATTATGGAAGTAGGCCTACATGTATCTTTAATCTGTCCGTCATCATTGACTTTTCTTCATTTCTGACTAAACTGTAAGAGTTATCTTGATGAAACAAACATGTTCTATAGGTCGATGATAGACAATTAAAATGCATTTAAGTTAAAAAAAAAATGGTATCAGGTTTGGTCAAAATAATCGATTTTATGACATATTCTTCACATTTTTTTTCAATTTAAAAGCAGGTTTTTAAAATATCTCGACAAAATAAAAAATGAAATATAGCTTTATTCATCGAGGTATAAATGGTAACAAATGAAAATATTCCACGGAAATCGATGGACATCTTAGAATTACGACCAAAATTTGCAAAATACCGCAATTTTTATTTATTTTTTATTTTTTTTATTTATTTAATTAAATGAGAATACAGTAATGCCCAATAGGGATTGGTATGGTCAAAAGACCGACAGGCAAGAAAGAAAATAACATTAGATACATTGTATAATTAGAAATACAATTAACCAAATCTACAACAGACAAATAAGCACTTATAGAAATAATAGACATGAATGGCATAAATAAATATAACGTGTGACTAGTATTAGCACAATAAATAACAGTGTACTGTTAAGGTTTTTATATAAAATGTTAGAATTTTTATATTACTAAAACTACACTACTGTTTATAAAAATCGCAAAACCCTGATGGAATGGTGTAATCCATATGCAATTTGCAATATTTGCATACAATGGGTCAGAGTATAAATGATTAGATTTTCAGAGTAATTGCTTGAAAGAACACCATGCCTCGACGACGACGAAGGGTACCATATCAACAGCTGACAGATTTTAAAAGAGGACGCATAATTGGTCTGCGTGAAGCGGGATGGTCGTATCGTGACATTGCTGCTCGTGTAGGACGTAATGCAACGACAATTATGCGTGCATGGAGGCAGTGGAGCGAAGAGAACAGGGCACACCGAAGACCAGGCTCAGGAAGACCCAGCACGACGACACCGCGAGATGACAGACACCTCTATCGCATGTGTGTAGCAGATCGTACAGCCACTTCCACAGTGTTAGCAAAACAGTGGGGTGTTACAGTAGGCAGGACAATGTCTGCTAGCACTGTACGACGCCATTTGATTTCCAGAGGATTGATGGCACGAGTACCATTGTTGCGGATTTCTTTGACTCAAAACCACCGGCGCCTCAGGTTGCAATGGGCCCATCAACCTCGCCTTTTTCCAAGCACATCAGACGCCCTTGTTCCCCTGGCCTGCTCGTTCACCAGACATGTCTCCAATCGAACATGTGTGGGACAGGGTTGCTCATCGATTGGCTCGTCAGACTCCTGCAGCAGCAACTGTGGATGAACTGTATACCCGTGTAGACAGAGCATGGCAGGACATTCCCCAGGCCCTTATTCAGAGCTTGTTTGACTCAATGCCACGACGTTTAGAGGCTGTAATTGCATCCCACGGTGGTTTCAGCCGATACTAATGTGACAGTAAAACGCATTGTATTGACCTGAAAATCTAATGGTTTCTTTTCTGACCCATGATATGCAAATGCTCCAAATTTAATGCAGATTGGGCTATTCCATCAGGGTGTTGCTATTTTTATAAACAGTAGTATATATCAGATTAAGAGACAAGCTAAGGTGTTCACCGTGAAAGTTTCCCAGTGTAATCACTATATATATAATCTAATAGGTAAAGAGTGAATTGGATTTAGCCATCACTATCAAAGTTCTCATAGTTATCAAATCTCGTTGATAATTATTAATATATCTGTATTGGTTAATTATTACGGTAATCATATCGGACCTCAATATTGTGAAGCACAAACCGTTTTAGATGACTTCTGAATATTCTGTAGGGTGTTAAGGACTGAATATTCTCAGGCAGAGCAGACCAATTAAGTATGCCTTTATAGGACACACATCTTCCACTCTAATTACGACTAATAAAAGGCAATCGAATTCTATTAGCACTACGTGTAGAATAATTATGGATCTCGCAGCTTTTTTGTATAATAATAGGAGTAGATATTTTAAGTAAACTTTTTGTAATTTTGTATATAAATGCACACGTTTGCATAAAATATATTTGTTGTATTGTGAGTATACGTAATGGTAAAAACAAATGCGAGACTGAGTCCAACCTATATGCTTTTATTACTATTCGTATGAACCATTTTTGTAATTTCGTTATTCTCTCCAGATTAAATAATGTGATAGACCCCCAGAAGATGGTACCGTAACACAAGTTTGAGTGTATTCCCGAGAAATATAAAAGATAAAGTATATTATTCGGTAAATAGTATAGTCTGGAGATCATACCTATTTTTTTGTTTAATTTGTTTATTAGGTAATCAGCATGCAAATTCCAAGTCAAATCATGTGTCAAATAAAGACCTAAATATTTAAATGATTTTGTAACTGAAATTAAACTATTACCGTAAAAAACAATAACGGGATAGATATTTCTCGTTTCTTTCGTTGTGTGAAAAGCATGACTTTGGTTTAGAAAGAGAATAAGTGATGTATAATAGTTAAGAAGCGAATAGTAAAAGAGACATCACAATATAACAAAGGGAATAAATGATACGAGGCCTTTCAGTCATTTTATTTACAATGACCTTCTTCAGGTATAAAATTTTTTTTGAAAGTATAACTGAATTCTTCTCTCAGTAAAAGATAAGAATATAAGTTTAAATACATACATTGTTGAAAGGTATTATTACATCAATTGATTGTTACATCTTTAGTTTGATTATTTTAAATTGTTGTAATCAAAGAATTTTTGTATATTGTTATTTATAATTAATTAGAGGTATATTTACATATTTTTATAATAAATTGATTATGATTATATTTACAAAATATAAAAAATATAAGAAAAATAATTAACAAAATTTTTTAAATTTATAAGTGAAAAGATAGTAATTAAAAAGATTTATTATAAAGTTTAAAATTTTTATTACAGTATTTCCCATTTTTTATCTAATTTATATGATTGATGGGCTAGACAATTTTTTGATTTGGTTATATAGTAACTTTCTTTAATTAATCTTTTTTGCCAATGTTCTTCAGTTCCTAAAATTTTTGTATTTTCCCAATCAATTTCATGATTTTTGTTTTTCTTATGTAGATATAATTGATTATTTTCATTACATTTTTTAATAACATTTTTGTGTTCATCAATTCTTTTTTTCATAATTCTTTTTGTTTGTCCGATATAATGATCCCTCAATGGAAAATTTGGAGAAGAAAAATCGAAAAACTTCTATAAAATTCCTTGTAAAGTTACTATACGAGGCCTTTCGGTCATTTTATTTACAAAGACCTTCTTCAGGTATAAAAATTTTTCGTACCATCTTCGTATCATTTATTCCCTTTGTTATATTGTGATGTCTCTTTTACTATTCTGTTTTTTGAGTGTTAAGCGACATCCGGTTGTTATCGTTCCATTCCTTCAATACTGTTAGTACCTGATTAAGAGAGCGAACTAAGTTTGTCTGATCTTCACTAGAGAGTAATAAAGTGGGATCATCCGCATAAAAAATAGAAGCAGTTGGTAAGATGGCGTTTGAAAAATCATTTAAAAATATGTTAAATAAAAAGGAGGAAAGTATTGATCCTTGTGGAACTCCCCAATTTCTAGTCAAAAAAACCTGATGAGGACCCACAATGAGACAGGTAATATCGCCTGTCGGTCAGGAAGCTGGTTATCCATATAAGGGGAGGCCCATGTATATTATAATAATTGGTTAATTTTTCGAGGAGAAGATATACAGAAATGTTATCAAATGCTTTGGCGTAGTCAATAAAAACTGCTGCCACATAGTTACGTGAAGCCATTTCCCTAGTAACAAACTCAATTAATTCGTAGCAGGCCGTCTCTGTGTTACGGTTGAGGGTAAAGCCGTGTTGTGATGGACTTATAAGTGCATATGAAAAAACAAAATCGCTTAACCTATTATAAAACAATTTCTCTAGGATTTTAGCAAACATAGGAAGAGTAGATATTGGACGGTAGTTAACATAAGAACTCGGATTCCCCTGTTTAAAAATAGGACATACTCTTGCAAGTTTAAGTACTGATGGATAATGTCCTGATAGTACAGAGCTATTAAATATCAAGGAGAGTGGCACAGAAACGGCCTGTCTTACTGAATTTATGACATCCGCCTGATATCCTAAGGGATCGGGTGTTGAAGTTGACTTAATTTATTGAATAATATCTGCTACTTCTAAGGGTGTAGTAGGGGATACATAAAATGTAGGCGCTTTGAGTGGTATTTCGAAGCGGTGCCTTGTACTTGTGTTGATAATATTGTCTGATGGTGGAGTAGGCAATAAAGCTTGCAAAAAACTAAACAGCTCAGTTTGAGATACAGGCTGATCTTGTTAGAAAGGACTGTATACTTGGTTAGTTTTATTTAATAACTCTTTTAATTTGCGCCATATATCTTTAGCTGTACTTAACTGCTCGAATAAATTGGCATACTACTTGCTTTTGGCTTCATTTGTCATCCTTTTTATACGATTTGAATGAATCTTAAAAGCGTTTATAGCTTGCGTCGTAGGGGTACGTCGCATCCTCAGCTAGAGTTTATTCTTCTTTTCCACCAGAGTTAACCTAAGAAATATGATAACTAACATAGAATACGTACTACAGATACAAAACAAAAAATTCATGCCACAAATAACAAAGAAAAGCACTAATAACAACCACCAATATAAAACAAATGACACAAACAAATTTTAAAGACAAATGCCAATATGTAAATATCAATAAAAAACTCTTTAGCCACAACAAAGAAATAAAGGAAAAATACAACCGTAATCTGGACAATCCTTTCGGTGGCGATTGCTACCATCGTTCAGCAGTCCAGGAGTAAACTAATCCGAAAAGACGAGTTAACTGATTAGGGTTGTATTTTTCCTTTATTTCTTTGTTGTGGCTAAAGAGTTTTTTATTGATATTTACATCATAATTATCCACATTAGCTTTCATCATCTAATGTGCCAATATAATAAAAAAATGGAACACCACCAACATTATTTACCAAATACTTGCACCAATTGTGAAAACATTTACACATACGAATAAAAGAACATGAAAGGGCATTCCGTAACAAAGAAAGAAACAATCATTTAATCTAAACACATTGTTTGAAATCATTCGATTAAGCCTACTCAAAACCTCAATTTACTTTAAATGAATTAAAAATATAAGTCTAGCCAATTTTTTGGAATAATATACACTTAAAACCCTCATTAATGATTTTTGAATGTAAAAAACGCAGTTAACCATTGCATCAATCAAAATCATATACCAAAGTTAAAATCATTGGTAAAGAGAATAATTACAAAAAAAGATTAATAAAAGAAACCATCATCATTACAAACGATAAAAACTTAGTCAAACCTTTTAACCATAAATGCTCTTAAAAAAACTAGCTGTTATGCCCGGCTTTGCCCGACTTTGATGAAATTTTGCAATATCTGAATTTTGAATATAAATAAGTACACATGAAGAATCCAAAGTTAATATTCACTTTGGAAAAACGAAAAGAATTCTTTAAATGCTCGCACCAGAATTTCCTGTTTATTTGGGTTTGCCCAGGAAAATTCGACATTACATCCTCAACATTTTAGAATATTTCACGACTTTTTCTTAAATAAAGTCGACATTACACGATTTACTCGACATTACACGATTTATGACGAGTGCAAGGTGATGTTAAAGAGAAGAGAGGAGGCGGTAAAGTTGATAAGAAATAAGTTTAATCGTCCTTGACACAAAAAAATCGAGATACAAAATTGTAAATTCAATGATAATTAAATTTCTGGATGAAATGACTGCAGGACTTGTGCATACGTGCGATATCTGTAGCCTAAGCATCCTAGACTTGATGCCCATCCAGTTTCCCTGGGAATGAGGTACGGCGTCGGGTCAATCCTAGACCTATCTTTCCGTAGGTTGTTGGCGATTCCGGGTAATGAACTTTCAGTGTCTGGCCGTACGTCCCTGTCGAAATCTTCTGCATAAAAATAGAAATAAATCGGACAACTAAGATTAGCAGAGTTACTTTACACCTTGCTAAGTAAAGAGTTTGACTATTCTGATGGGAGCTTCGAATTTGAATCGGAACAACACTTAAAAAGTTAGCATGTATTGAGAAGCAAAAGTTACATTGACACTTAATCAAACCAATGATAAGAAGTTCTAATGCTATGAATCCATAATCAAACACATTACCCTTCAACGGATGCAGCACAGCAAAGCGCAGCTCGCAGCGCAAGATCTCAACGCGGAGCGCCCTTGCGGAGCCTGCGATCTCCGAAAGGGATCGGGTCGGGTCACTGATGTGTTCGGTCTTCCTCGTTGCGTTCCGTGAACTTTCCTCTCGGCTGGCTTGAGCAATGCAGGTATCCTTTGGAGTGGTCTCCGTATGTGATCTTGTACCCAATGGTTCCTCCTTCTGGACGAATACTCTGCACGGCTCGTCTTCTTTGATTATAGCTGGGTCCTGTGGCCTTTTTGATCTAAGGCTGGATACTCCGCCGGCTTCCTCAAAATTTGTTGAGAAATTATCAATTAATACAATGTCGGAATTGATACGACTTGCCTTGGTGCCTTGACTCCTCGTTCCGGCTGGGGCGTTCGTCAATGATGAGGCGGCTGGGTTCTTCCTCGAACGGCTTTCTCCTTGCAGCTCCAAATTATAAAGCAATGGATTATCAGCATACCTTTGATTCCTCCGAGAATGTTTTCCGCGAGACCTCACCTTGGCTCTCCGTGGCTGATGACTGCTATGCCGGGGGGCAGTTGAATTTGTCCGCTAAGTTCCTGGGGCAGTTGTTCCTCCTCTTCGGCATAGGTTCCTCTACTCTGTTCCAGGCTGTTCGCTGTACTTTCCATCCATTTGGCTTCGTCGGGGCTCGTCCTCGTTCGGCTGTTGGAGCTGAGGCTGATGGAATTGACTCAGCGGACGCCTAATCGTGAGATCTTAGAATCTAGGCGTCCAGGCGCACATGCTGTAAGTGGCAGGCAGCCCATATGGGGCTGCGTGGCTTATACAAACGCCTCAAAAACGAGGCCCGTTCACGTCTGACAAGGTATCAGAAGGCCATCGGGAAGGTGAAAAGGAAAGTCTGGTCTCCTCCGATGACCTCGCATAAACACTTAGATGATGAGTAGCGTTTTTTAAACATAAACGGACCTAGCCGTGGCCATTCAAGGAGCAGAAAAGATCGAAGCTGAATGGCCACTTTCCTCCATACGACCGAAGATGATAGAGGATGGCCCTGCGATCGACTCCAACTGGCCAGCCAGAGTTTTTTCTGAAAGTCCTGGTTGAAAGCTTTGTATAAGTCCGGTTGATGTTGATACGTTACAACTGGCAACAAGGGGGATAACGGAAGCCTATTCACCTTGAAGAACAACCTTAGATGTAAGAAAAGGAAGTTCACCCATAAAGGGGGAGGGCTAAGGAATACCCGAATCAAGGCAGCCCACCTGGCTGCAATGAGATATCGTTTAGTATCGGGTAAACCCAACCCCCCTCTCTCTAGGGGAATAAAGAGGAACGCTGCTCTTAATGGATGATGATTCTGAGCAATCATCCCCCAAACACAGTTCACAATTGCCCCACAGAGTCTCTTAAGAAGATAACACGAAGGAAAGGTGAATAGGCATTTGGATGTTAAAATTGGAAGCACATGAGTCTTGATGAATTTCACCTTGACAAACATCGATGCAGGAAAACGAAGACTTTTATCGAGGCGAGAGATGCACTTCTCAACCACTTGTTGCCAGTGCATGGAGTCCATGGTCGGTTGAAAAGAAAAGATAAAACCCAACAATGTAATTCGGTCGCACCATGTTATTGGGAAGGATTTGAGATAATCCATAGTCCAGTTCCCAATAACAATACCTTTAGACTTGACGAGGTTGATGGAGCTCCCCGTCGAAGTACTAAAGCGGTCAAAGGTTTCTTTAAAGATGCTCAAGGAGTACGCGTCGGTCACAAATAGCACTACGTCATCTGCATACGCCAAAGTTTATGGATGCAGCTGGCAGATCGTATCCTCGAACATCTTGTTGGCGATTTAAGTATTGCAATAATGGTTCCAAATAAAAGATATATAGCAGGGAGGAAAGAGGACACCCCTGCCTGACACCTTTTCGCAGATTGAAGGTTGCAGATATGGAACCATTAATCGCCACACATGATGCGGCAGAAACATACAGTGCGGAAATAATCGTGGAAAAAGACCGAAGACGAAGATGACGAAACACTTCCAAGAGAAACTCATAATTCACTTTGTCGAAAGCCTTTTCCTGGTCAAGGCTTAAAACGGCAAGAGTTTGCTGACGAGCACAAGCTTCTTCCATCACACACCGAATCGTAATTAGATTATCGGACATCCTGCGCGATGGAATAGAGCAGGACTGTCCGGGATTGATGAAATCATCGGCGAAAACTTTAAGTCTTTGTTGAAATACACCAGTGAAGACCTTGTAGTCGGTGTTAAGGAGGGTTATTGGCCTCCACTGGGTAACAAGCTCTGGATTCGGCACCTTGGGGAGTAAGATGATTTTCCCCATGGTGAAGTCCGATGTGATGAAAGACGGGTCTTCAAATCATTCAATTAAACACTTGCACCAGGAAAGGGCCAAGAAGATTCCATGACGCATTGTAGAATGAGTATGGAATGCCATCCATACAAGGGCTGGACTGGTGACGGCCGTCCGCTGACAGGAACTTCTTGACTATGTCTTCGGTGAAGGGACGAGAGATTAACAGGTCAGCATCCTCAGAAAAAGGTTTTAGCGCCTCAATCCACTGCTTCGTTTCGTCTGACGGAGTGATTGGGTTGTCGAAAAAAGATGAAAAATGGGCGTGAAAGGCTGACAAGATGTCGTGGTCAGAATTCACTTCCCCATTTTCCACCACCAATCAATGACATCGTCTCTCCTCGGCGAAAGCGGCTGATAAATTCCTGACGTCAGTCGCCCAGGAAAGTTTGGCTCTGAGCGCTGCGCCAGCCGCCTTCCGGATTATTAGAGGGTTGATCTCACTCTTCACCTGACGAATATCCATCTCGAACTCCTCCTTTGGGGTGGATACTAGGAGGAGCCGGAGGATCTCTTGTAGCATGGGGAGATGACGACGTCGACGACGAGCAGCATCTAACCCAATCTTCCGAAAGCACCGTTTCATCTTGGTTTTTAGTTCTAACCACGAAGCAAGCGTAGGAGGCACATTATGAAGGTTTTTTCCAACGAACTGAGTGAACATTCCCTTGTATTCCTCTTCGTCGAGCAGAGAAATATTCAGAAACCACTTGCGATAGACTGCAGAGCCTGCGGATGATGCTGGATAAGGAGGATTTCATGACGACATGATGGCACTGTGGTCGGAGAATGAGCATGGAATTACCTCCATTTTACCCGGCGTACCAACAAAAGCATTGTCGACGAGAAAAAGGTCTAATCTTGAAGTAGTGGGCCCTTGATGGAAAGTAGCCCCAAAGTGATTACTCTGTAGATTGTGTGTCCATAGGTCGAACAATGCATTTTGCTTGCACAGACGATACATATGACCAGACGAGAAGATGTTGTTGTCGTCTGGATGGCAGTTCAAATCTCCAGCAATCACCACAGGCAACGATGAACACAAATAGTTATTTAAGTCTGTAAAAAACGTCGGTTACTCTGCTGTTCTTCACGGTGCATATACATTAAGCAATCGGAAATTGACACCACATGTTGAAATGTCCAAAGAGATTACCCTGCACTCGCAGTCATACACACAATTCGACACCAGAATGGAGGGGTTGAAGATGATAGAGGCAACCCCTTTCCCATTTGGCGACGAAGAGTTGATGAAGAATTGTCCGTTGGTATATTGACTGTGATGGCCCGGAAGGTCGTAGCACTGTTGTGAAGTGGCGAGTTTTACTTCTTGAAGTAACAAGATATCCGGTCTGTACAGGGCAATGAACGATGACAACACCGATTGCTTAAAAGAGGAACCAAGAGAACACACGTTCAAGGAGATGACCTTCATTGAGGATTTTTAATAGCGCACCTGCTGACCTGTATCCGGTTGAGACCTGGGCTTCCCAGATGATAAGGGGAGGCTCCGTTAATCTTCTCATCGGAGATCGCAGGCGACCTGATGAAGAAGAGGGCTGCCCTGGTGGCTCGCACGGCTATCTCTCTCGGAGGAAGAAGTTGCACGTCTCTCGTCCCTGTTGCCACGATCCCGCCTGGACGTTTCCTTGCGGGGACTCCTTGTCCTTACAAGAAGATCCTACTGTTTCTGCACTGATTGAAGCGAGGTCTCAGCAGAAGATGTCATCCTGGTAGGTGACGACGCATTCTTCGTCTGCGCAGGCTGTGAAGTTGCTGACTGCGCTGGAGGAGGAAGAGCTGGAAATTCCTCCATTGAGAAGGCGGATTCTGCTATCGAAGGATCTACGTCGTCATCTCCAAACACTTTGTCCTCACCCATCGACACATCCACAGATGACTGAAGAAGCGGTGTAATCCCTGGGAACACGGAAGTAGGAGACGATGGTTTCTTCCTCCCGAGATCCGAGGATATTGTCAGAGATGAAGATGGTGGGGGCATCATCTCCTTCTGCACCTCTGGAAGAGTCGAAAGAGCCGTTTTAGAATTGCTCTTTTGCAATGTGGATGACGGCGACGAAGCTTTGGTTGCCATTGTAGACTTGGCCGGTGATGACATCAGGGGTTGTTGCTAGGACGACATTCTTGAAGGCGACGATGAAAGATCTGCTGGTGCTGCAAACACCCTCTCATGGCACTGGAGGAACTTGCTTACAAGGCGATTACAAGCATCGCAATGCTTTAGAAGAGGGCAGTCTTTTCGGACGTGAGACGTTTTCTTGCAGTACCAGCAGCACTTCCTTTGACCCTTGTAAGAGACACGAACTTTGTTGCCGTGCATTACAAAGTTCTCAGGAATGTCCCTCTGAAGGTTCATCTCGACTACGAGGTCACCAGTCCTCTGCAGGGGAGAATCCGGGTGTGTTGGATACCCGACTTTCTTGAACTGACCGTAGTCTGACATGTAACGCTTCAGGTAATCTTCCTCCATCAGCGTCGAAGCACCCCGGATAAGGATGGGCAGATATCCGGGCTCAGCGTAGACCAGGCGGACGGTGGTTTGTCTGACCTTAACAAAGTCTGCAGGCACAGCACTCGGTTGGAGAAAGTCTTTGCACGACAGAAACAGCAGGATCGCCCGAAGGCAAGACAGGCGGGATGTCCGTCTTAGCATAAATTGCTTTCATAAACAAACCGATGGCTAATGGACCGTCGGTAATCGTAAGAACCATGTTCTCCATGGCTTGGAGTAGAGAAAGCTCAGGAGGGGGTGAAACCTCCCGCGGGGTTGCCAGGAGGAGGGTCACTCAAAGTCACTGATTTACTCACGCAACCGTTGGAGATGGCTGGTTGCAGCGTGAGTAATTCTAAGTCCAATAATCAAAAGTCACTCACTAACACAATTTACAGCTGGTTGCTTTTCTTTTGGCACCCGCTGTTGGAGCTGAGGCAGATGGTGTTGCCTCAGCGGACGCCTAATTAGAAGATCTTAATTGCTGCTAAATCTAGGCACCCAGGCGCACATGCGGTAAGTGGCGGGCAGCCCATAAAGGGCTGCGCGACTTAATCAAACGCCTCAAAAACGAGGCCCGTTCCCAACTGGTGAGGCATCAAAAGGCCATCGGAAAGGTGAAGAGAAAAGCCTGGTCTCCTCCGATGACCTTACATAGACACTTGGAAGTTGTAAAGCGTTTTTTAAACAAAAACGGACCTAGCCGTGGCCATTCAAGAAGGATGAAGGATCTAAGTTGGTCGGCCACCTTCCTTCAAACGGTCGAGTGTGATACATGATGACCCTGTGATCGACTCCAGCGAGCCAGCCAAAGTTCTTTGTTGATGAAGGCAATCGCAAGAGCTAGATCCGTTTTAAGTACCTCGCCAGTGGAATCATTTAATAGGAAACGCACGGACTGATATGAGAAATGCATCAGCTCGTAATGCTGCCTCAAACGATCCCAGATCGAACTCGCGAACGGGCACGCGTAAAAAATGTGACAAATAGTCTCGTCTACGCCGCAATATAAACAACCAGCAGATTCGAACACCCTCCATTGGTGGAGACGTTGGAGGGAGTAAAATCCGTGATGCAACAGTCGCCATTGATAATTAAACAAAGTTCTTTCGAAACCAAAGGATTTTAATAACTTTAGGACTGCTGCCCACGAATAATCAGGGTAGAGTCGTAAGATGTCTGTGGTCTCCCCTGGGTCGGACTGCTGGAAGAACCACGATAGACGTAATGAGCCCCACTCTTGAGGGTCCAGACGGCGCAACTTGGGCAGAAAAGTCACAATATCGGTAGAAAAAGTCAAGTATAGGTTAGGTTACGTAGATAAGTAACCACTGGCAACAAAGGAGGTAATGGAAGCCTATTCACCTTAAAGAAAACACGTAGATGCGAAAGAACAAAGTTCACTCACATGGGGGGAGGAGAAAGGAATACCCGAATCATTGCAGCCAGCCTGGCAGCAATTAGATATCGTTTCATATCGGGTAACCCTAACCCACCTCTCTCAAAGGGAGTAAAAATGTAAGAGGCTCGCACTGGATGAGAATGCCGAGCAGACCGTCCCCACACACAGTTCACCATCGCACTACGCAAACACTGAAGATCTTTGTAAGATGGCAAGGTGAATAGGCACTTAGATGTTAACACTGGAAGCACATGTGATTTAATAAAACTCACCTTGACAAATATTGATGTTGGAAAACGAAGATTTTTGTCAAGGCGAGTGATGCACTTCTCAATCCCTTGTTGCCAGTGCATAGAGTCCATAGTCGGTAGAAAGGAAAAAACATATCCTAACACTGTAATACAGTCGCACCATGTTATCGGGAAAGAATTGAGATAGTCCGCAGTCCATTTCCCGATAGCAATACCTTTAGACTTGACGAGGTTGATGGAACTCGCCGTCGAAGTACTAAAGCGGTCAAAGGTCTCTTTATAGATGCTCACGGAATACGGATCGGACGCAAATAGCATTACGTCGTCTGCATAAGCCAAAGTCCTGATGTTTATAGATGCAGCTGGCAGATCGTATCCTCGAACATCTTGGTGGCGATTTAAGTATTGCAATAATGATTCCAAATAAAAGATATATACCAGGGGGGAAAGAGGACACCCCTGCCTGAAACCCTTTCGCAGATTGAAGGTTGCAGATATGGAACCATTAATCGCCACACATGATACGGCCGAAACATACAGTGCGGAAATAATCGTGGCAAAAGACCGAAGACGAAGATGACGAAACACTTCCAAGAGTTTGTTGACGAGCACACACTTCTTCCATCACACACCGAATCGTAATTAGATTATCGGACATCCTACATGATGGAATGGAGCAGGATTGTCCGGGGTTAATAAAATCATCGGCGAGAACTTTCAGTCTTTGTTGAAATACACCAGTGAAGACCTTGTAGTCGTGTTGAGAAGGGTTATTGGCCTCCACTGGGTAACCAACTCTGGATTCGGCACTTTGGGGAGTAGGATGATTTTCCCCATGGTGAAGTCTGGTGTGATGGAAGACGGGTCTTCGATGACTGAATTAAAGAAAAGGCCCAAGAAGATTCCATGTCGCATTGTAGAATGTGTATGGAATGCCATCCATAACCGGACTGGAGTGGTGACGGCCGTCCGCTGACAGGAACTTCTTGACTTCGTCTTCGGTGAAAGGACGAGAGATAGACAGGTCAGCATCCTCAGAAAAAGGTCTTAGCCCCTCGATCCATTGCTTCGTTTCGTCCGATGGAATGATTGGGTTGTCGAAAAAGGATGAGAAATGGGCGTGAAAAGCTGACAAGATGTCGTGGTCAGAATTCACTTCCCCATTTTCCACCACCAATCGACAACATCGTTTGTTGTTGGCACGTCGTCTCTCCTCGGCGAACGCTGTAGATGATAAATTCCTGACGTCAGTCGCCCAGGAAAGTTTGGCTCTGGGCGCTGCGCCGGCAGCCTTCTGGATCATTAGGGCGTTGATCTCACTCTTCACCTGACGAATCTCCATCTGAACTCCTCCTTCAGGGTGGATACTAGGAGGAGCCGGAGGATCTCTTGTAGCATGAGGAGATGACGACGTTGACGACGAGCAGCGTCTAACCCAATCTTCCGAAAGAACCGTTTGATTTTGGATTTCAGTTCTAACCACGAAGCAAGCGTAGGAGGCACATTACTAAGATGGTTTTCAACGAACTGAGCGAACGCTCCCTTGTATTCCTCTTCGTCGAGCATAGAAACATTCAGAAACCAATTGCGATGGACTGCAGAGCCTGTAGATGATGCTGGAAATGGAGGAATCCATGACCATATAATGGCACTATGGTCGGAGAAGGAACATGGAATGACCTCCATTTTACCTGACGAGCCAGCAAATGCATTGTCGACGAGAAAAAGGTCTAATCTTGAAGTAGTGGGCCCTTGATGGAAAGTAGACCCAAGCTGATTACTCTGTGAACTATGTGTCCATTGGTCGAACAATGCATTTTGCTGACGACGATACACATGACCAGACGAGAAGATGTTGTTGTCGTCTGGATGGCAGTTCAAATCTCCAGCAATCACTACAGGCAACGATGAACACAAAAAGTTATTTAAGTCTGTGAAAAACGTTGGTTTCTCTGCTATTCTACACGGTGCATATACATTAAGCAATCGGAAATTGACACCACATGTTGAAATGTCCAAAGAGATTACCCTGCACTCGCAATCATATACACAGTTCGACACCAAAATAGAGGGGTTGAAGATGATAGAGACAACCCCTTTCCCATTTGGTGACGAAGAGTTGATAAAGAATTGTCCGTTGGTGTATTGACTGCGGAGGCCCGGAAGGTCGTAGCACTGTTATGAATGGCGAGTTTTACTTCTTGAAGTAACAGGATATCCGGCCTGTACAGGGCAATGAACGATGACAATACCGATTGCTTAAAAGAGGAACCAAGAGAACGCACGTTCAGGGAGATGACCTTCATTGAGGATGTTTAATGGCGAACCTGCTGACCTGTATCCGATTGAGACTTGGGCTCCCTAGATGATGCAGGAAGCTCCGTCGATCTTCTCATCGGAGATCGCTGACGACCTGATGAGGAAGAAGGGCTGCGCTGGTGGCTTGCGTGGCTATCTCTTTCGGAAGAAGAAGATGATCTTCTCTCGTCCCTGTTGCCACGATCCCGCCTGGACGTTTTCTTGCGGGGACTCCTTGTCCTCACAAGAAGATCCTGCTGTTTCTGCTCTGATGGAAGCGAGGTCTCAGCAGAAGATGTCATCCTGGTAGGTGACGACACATTCTTCGTCTGCGCAGGCTGTGAAGTTGTTGACTGTGCTGGAGGAGGAAGAGCTGGAAATTCCTCCATTGAGAAGGCGGATTCTGCTATCGAAGGATCTACGTCGTCATCTCCAAAAACTTCGTCCTCACCTATCGACATATCCAGAGATGACTGAAGAAGCGGTGTAATCCCTGGGAACACGGAAGTAGGAGACGATGGTTTCTCCCTCCCGAGATCCGAGAATATTGTCAGAGATGAAGATGGTGGGGGCATCATCTCCTTCTGCACCTCTGGAAGAGTCGAAAGAGCCGTTGTAGAATGGCTCTTTTGCAATGTGGATGACTGCGACGAAGCTTTGGTTGCCACTGTAGACTTGGCCGGTGATGACATCAGGGGTTGTTGCTGGGACGACATTCTTGAAGATGCACTGCCTTTGACCCTTGTAAGACACACGAACTTTGTTGCCGTGCATTACAAGGTTCTCAGGAATGTCCCTCTGAAGGTTCATCTCGACCCTGAAGGTCACCAGTCCTCTGCAGGGGAGAATCCGGGTGTGTCGGATACCCGACTTTCTTGACCTGACCGTAGTCTGACATGTAACGCTTCAGGTAATCTTCCTCCATCAGCGGCAAAGCACACCAGATAAGGATGGGCAGATATCCGGACTCAGCGTAGACCAGGCGGACGGTGGTTTGTCCGACCTTAACAAAGTCTGCAGACACGATGCGCTCTGCTATGTTTCGCTGTCGGCAAAGCATCCTCCACTCGGTTGGAGCATAAATTTGCACAACATAAATAGCAGGATCGCCCGAAGGCAACACTGGCGGGATGTTCGTCTTAGCATAAATTGCTTTCATAAACAAACCGACGGCTAATGGACCGTCGGTAATCATAAGATCCATGTTCTCCATGGCTTGGAGTAGAGAAAGTTCGGGAGGGAGGGTGAAACCTCCCCCGGGGTTGCCGGGGGGAGGGTCACTCAAATTCACTGATTTACTCACGCAACCGTTGGAGATGGCTGGTTGCGGCGTGAGTAATTCTAAGTCCAATAAATAAAAGTCACTCACTAACACAATTTATAGCTGGTTACTTTCCTTTGGCACCCGACGTTCGGTTCCAGTCGGCTCGATCTCGCTCTACCCTTTCCGTCCTCTTCTCCGCATTTTTAAAGGGCGCACTACTTTGAATAATTTCGTTCTTGACAATTGGGCGGCCTCCAGCTTTCCTCTTGCGTCTATGTGCGCTACTAAAAATCTTCGAAGGAGGAGAGAAGTGGCTGACGTCATTTTCTACCCAACTCGATGCTGTCCCCGCTCGCTGTTACTTAACTTCTGAGTTTACCGTCGTCTGCTTCATTCTTCCGTCTGATGGCTTCCTATTCTTTGAGCAGCGATCTGTACTCCTTGAGAAGCGATCTGACAGAATATCAGGGAACGGCCATGAGTATTGAATTATTTCTGTCTATATTAAAAAATACTTCATAGATGGTTCAAAGAGTCGAAGAACTCTGTTTACAGCTTCATCAAGATCCCTCATCAACATGTAACCGTTTCAATAGAGTTGTACTCAAGCGTAGAATGTTGTCTTGAATGTGGTTGTTTATATTGACAGTATCAATTTTAGCAGCAAGGATTGCCCTCTCATGCCATCAGTTGAAATCTTTGTAATTTTCTAATATGTTTAGATAAACACTATCTATTCTCTAAAGGAAGTTACTACATTACAAAAACCATACGAAAAATAAATTTTCTCCAGTTATTCGCTCATTAGTTATTAGCTTGAGCAGTTGTATTTGAGCCCTAGAAGTTGTATTCTCTTATTTGTTTTAGAATAATTTCTTACATCTCTCTAAAGATTTTAATAGAAAAAAAATTTATAATTATTTCCCTTGACAATCATTAAGGCAAGCATTGTACCTGACGAAAAAGACAGGCAATGGCACTAAATCGCGGCATTCTAGAAATTACCAGGCCTGAACATGGAAAAGATATAAGAATGTTACGTCAAACCGGTGGTGCTTTTACACAACACCACCTAAAGACAAGGCCTGAGCGCGAAAACGTCATACATTGTTAAAACGTCATAAGTAGTCATTTTTAATCGCATTTCTGCCAGTGATAAGCCCGAATTTATGACTACGTTTGTTGATGTAACAATATATGAAATTTCTGTGCGCAGGCCTTCTCTTTAGGTGGTGTTGTTTTACAGAAGTTAGTTCAATGTCACAATCTCAGTGCTTCAACAATATATCATTGACGTCATGTTCAGGCCTGATAGTTTCTTGGAGCAATACCAACACCTCCTAGAAAGAAAGCCTGTGCACTGAAAACTCATACATTATTACATGATCATAAGAAATCATAATTTAGGGCTTATTATTGGTAGAAATATGGTTAACAACGCTTTTTTATGTTGATGTATCAATGTAAAAATTTTTGCACACAGGCTATCTGTTTAGGAGGTGTTAGCAATATTGCCTAGAGAGAAAGCCTGCTCACGGAAAAAACTTATATTGTTACATCACCTACGGTAGGGACAATTTCGGGCTTATTATTGGTAGAAATATGATCACACCTACCGTAGGTGATGTAACAATGTATGATGTTTTCGCGCTCAGGCTTTGAGTAGAGGTGATGTTGCTAGGAGGCCGTGACAAAATATTGTTTTCAACAAACGAATAAATACCGATTCCTAAATCTAAGATGGAAACTACGGTCTATAGATATACATGGTCATCAGCCATTTTCTATTGTTTCCAGTAGCTAATGAATTCAGATCGCGCCAGATGCCGCATATGCCGCATTAAGGCAACACCTCCTAAAGAGAAAGCCTCTGCACGGAAACCGTCATACATTGTTACCTCATCATAATAGTACAAATTCAGGGCTTATTATTGGGTAGAAATACGAATAACAATGCACTTATATGATTATGTAACAATGTATGACGTTTCCATGCAGAGGCTTTCTCTTTAGGAGGTGTTGATTAAGGCAACACCACCTAAAGAGAAAGCCTCAGCGCGGAAACGTCATACATTGTTACATCATGATACGAAGTCATAATTTAGAGCTTATTATTGGTAGAAATGCGATTAAATATGACTTTTTATAGTGATATAACAATGTATGAAATTCTTGCGCTCAGGCTTTGATTAGAGGTGGTGTTGACTAAGGCCGACCGTGATCTGCGAGAGAGTTTTTCATTGAAACTGAAGACAAATTGAAAAGGAAAGGAAAAATTCCACGACCCGGATTCGAACCAGGGACCATGCCTATCGCTGGCACTGCTATGGTTCCTGGTTCGAATCCGGGTCACAGAATTTTTCCTTCCCTTTTCAATTTGTATTTCGAAATATTAGAGTGTTTCTTCAGTCATTATCTTATAATTGAAACTGAAAATGAAAATAAAGTTTCTATCTGTCGATAGGGCGGCGCTGTAGGCGCAGTTGGACCGATTGTACATGCAGTGCCACTTTTCAGTATAGTTCCTACCCTACCGGGAGCAGGAAACTTTAGCTTCATTTTAACAACGGAGCTCGATAACCATGAATATCTATAGACCGTGATGTAAACCTATGGCATGTATCAATTTCATCAACCATTTTTAATGCAACATACAAACATCACCAGCCAATTGTTGATGCAAAAACGACGGGCTGATTGTTCACACATCCAAGCAAACGAACATAAACCAAATCTATTTCTAGATCTAGAGATTATTAATTTCTGTTTTATTGAGAGACTTATGTCCAGATTTAGATTTTTCCCATTATTATGGTAATATTACACAGCTGTATTTTAAACTTCAATATTATAGATTGCTTCCAAGTTGCATTTTAAAACCGGACAAACGTATTTACATTGTGATTTACATATACAAGGTGTTTTTGAATTGAGTACAGATTTTTTGGGAGATGATAGAAAAGGTCCTTAGAAGTATTTTTTGTCACATGAACATGGGATCCCGCAGCTCCGTTTACTTACAATACTGCATTGAACAATCAAATGACACCGGAACGCAGTATTCGTTGGTAAGCCTAGATTATTTTATTTTTAACATTTAACGCAAGCAATCTACTGTAAGTAATTGTTTGCAAAGAAATTTCAAGGTGCACGTGCTTGTTTGTTGAAAAGTCTTAGGACAAACTTCGTCAAGGAGATTTCATGATATCCAACCCCTTTGTAAATAAGGAGAGTCCATATGTAAATGAACTAATCGCATTCTGGGAAAGCAGTAAATAAAGATTTGTTTTAAAAAGTTCACTTGATGTACTTTTTACATGCGTAAAGTTAAATAAACAGTATGAATCGTTAGATGGAATGGTTATGCAGATATGCATCTGTTTCCATGCGTACATCAATCCGTCATAAGGCGTTGCGAATTGTGCTATGAAGCAAATGGCAGTCATTTCAAACAATTACTATAAAAGTCATACAGTAGATTGCTTGTGTTAAGTGTTAAAAATAAAATAATCTAGGCCTACCAACGCACACTGCGTCCCGGTGTCATTTGATTGTTCAATGCAGTATTGTAAGTAAACGGAGCTGCGGAGACCCATGTTCATATGACAAAAAATACTTCTAAGGACCTCTTCTGTCATCTCCCAAAAAATCTGTACTCAATTCAAAAACACCCTGTATAGATAGAAGATAATCAAAATCTAAAAACCAGCCAACAATACTTTCTCACACCTAAATAATCCAACACACCACCTATATTGTTTTCCTGATTCTTTATTGCATTTTCAAGTAACTTTTTAAGTTCGAATCGTCTCCTCAAAACGTAGAAATATTTCAGAAAATGTTGAACGAAGGCAGTTGAGAAGAACTGCAACCAGAATTGAACTTGAACGACGAGAAAATGTTCGAAGACAACAAAATGAACGAAATGAACAAATTGAAAGAAGAAGAACAGCAAATTCAGAAGCTCAGCGGTTGCATTGATCGAGACTTACACCACAACAGGCAAGAGTTGTAAGATTAATAGAAATGCACATAGAAAGACGTCGTCAAGTTCGAGAGAGAAGTCAAATTGTTGAAAGAAATCACATTATTGAAACATTTAAAGGACACTATTGTGGACCAATGAATGTAATTTGTCGTTTTTGTGGTGCAAAAAATTTTGAACATGAACGATCGTCAGGAGGAGTAAACGATTTCAGAAGTTTTTGTCATTTTGGAAAAGTTCGTCTTGGTACCCCAATCAATGCTCACAATCAACCTTCAGAATATCCAATTTTTCTCCGTGAAATGCTTTCAAAACCTGATCATCAGTACTACAATAATTTTCGTGAAAATATAAGGTCGTACAATAGTTCTTTGTCTTTTGCGTCTTTAGGAGCAAAGATTTCACCTCCAACTGGATGCGGACCTTATGTTTTTCGAATACAAAATCAAGTATTTCACGCAACTTCAATACTTCATCCAGGAGCAGGAGAATCTCCAAAATATAATCAATTATATGTCATCGAACCTCTACTCACGCAACAGATGAAAGATTGAACAATCCACAAAATCATTATCTTATGCGAGAAATTCTCTACACAATTGATCAATTCATGAGAGAAAATAATAGAATAGCACAAACATTTAGAATGATGAAAGACGTGGAGGCAGAAGAATTAGAGCGAGCAAAACAACTCGGTAATTAAATTCCGATTGGAACAATGTTTATGAAAAGAAATCCACATTCGGAAAGAATATTCAATGCACCAACTGCAAATGAGATAGCTATGTTATTTGTCAACGATGCCGATGGTGAGCCACCATTCGAGAGAGATATACGAATCTATCGATCAAATTTGTCCAGTAATCTTAACGGGAAATTTGAAAACATAAACATTCTCAGTCCATATCTTGATCCTATGACCTATGCTTTGCTTTATCCCTTTGAAAACCCTGGATGGCAGCCTCAATGGTTGGTTGGTTGATTAGAAATTTTGGCGTTGACTACTAAGGTCATTTTGCGCCTTTTACACAATTATAACAGTACGCAGCCCGGGATAAACACAAACATCCATGCCCAAGCCGGGATTCGAACCCACGACTAGGCGCAGGCTCAATGGGAATGTGAAAGTTATCCGGGATATGGAGAAAATAGAAATCCTGGAAAAAAAATGTTAAATCTGATAGTATAAATAGTAGATTCTTATTTGTAAGTAGAAGCAAATAATCTGAATTTCATTAGAATGAATCAAAGAAAACTTAGAGCTGAATTACACCAAAGAATCGCTGCTCATGTTTAAAATGTAGCTGCAAATCTCAAGTTTCAGCTAGAACTCCAGTTATTCTTCCATCAACTTTTGTAGGTTCTCCCGTACCATGAGAGAAAGATGTAACGACACAATGACAATATTTTCAAAGTTTGGAGCTGTAGATTTGTTCATTACTGTGATGTCAAATCCAAATTGGTAAGAAGTTACTGAGAATCTTTTGAGAGGTGAAACTTCACCAGATAGACCAGAGTTGATTGCAAGAGTATTCAAATTACGGTTGAAATTATCGATGGATGATTTAACAAAATAAAACATTTTGGAAAAATGTGTTGGCTATGTTTATACAATTGAGTTTCAGAAAAGAGGTTTGCCACATGCACACATTCTTATCACAGTTGATCAGGCTGATAAATTCAAAATTGCAGCATCTATCGATAGAGTATTATGTGCCGAAATTCCAGATTAAGAAAGTGATTCAAGATTGTTTGAGTTTGTTACAAGATATATGATTCATGGGCCTTGCGGACAAATTAATACAAATTCTCCATGTATGGAAAATAGAAAGTGCAAAAAAAATTTCCAAAAGATTTTGCGATAACAACAGTAGCCAACTCAACAGATTATCGTCAAAGACGATATGTACACGAATGTACATTGTTAATCCAGCTCAACAAGAATTATTCTGTCTTCGTATTCTTCTGCATCATGTTCCTGGAGCAAAATCATTTGAAGATTTAAGAACTGTTGATGGAGTATTGTATTCAACTTTTGTTGAAGCAGTAAGAACAAGAGGCATTTTTGAAGACGACGAAGAATGGGAAAAATGTATACGAGAAGCTATTGTCTTCAACTCACCATTTCAACTTCGACAGTTCTTTCCTTTTATCTGCTTATTTTGTTCACCACCAAATACAAAAAATGTGTGGGACAAATACAAACAACTAATGTCAATCGATTATTTGAGAGATCATAATGAAGATGTTGCAGTCAATTATTCTCTTCACGACATTTCTTCACTTCTCTAGCAACAAAGTCGCCTTTTAATCTGCCAGAGCCAACTGGGCAGCCAATTGAGTTAGTAATTTTTTATCCAATTGAAGAGAGAAGAGAAGCAGAACGACTCATACCAACTTTAAATACTCAACAAAGAGCAGCTTTCGAAAGGATCACTTAATCAGTTTACGATGAAAATGCCACATCTCGATTATTCTATCTTGATGGACCTGGTGGGTCTGGGAAAACCTATCTTTATAGAGCTTTAATGAATTTCATCCGAGGAAATGGAGATAAAGTCTTCCCATGTGCTACGACTGGAATTGCTGCAACATTCATGAAAGGAGATAGAACAGTTCATAGCGGTTCATTTCGTTGTTATCTAACATGAGAAGTGCAGATCAAGACGATTTCAATGAGTGGCTTCTTAAAACTGGTTCTGGAAATTTTTCAAGAATTGAAAATTTTGATCGTGATTTAATTGAAGTTCCAAATGAAATGATTGTCTCACCTGAGACTAATATAATTTCTACAATTCTTGGAGATGATGTTCAATCACTCTCATCTGATGATTTATCAAATCGAGTAATCTTATGCTCAACAAATATTGATGCTCTCACATTGAACAACGAAATTATAGATCGAATGGAAGGAAGAAAATTTACATTCAAAAGTAATGACTTGGTGATAGCAGATCCAAATGATCAAATATCTAATGAAGTCAGGATAGAAATGCTGAATTCATTAACTCCACCACATATTCTTCCCATAAAAGTACGAATGATTGTCATGCTGATAAGAAATTTGAATCCAAAAACGAGTCATGCAATGGAACTCGCTTAATAGTCACATCATATCATAGACATTTAATCTAAGCAAAAATTCTAAATGAGACAAATAGGAATGAAAATGTTATAATACCAAGAATCGATTTGAATTCAAGTGATTTCAATTTGCCTTTCGTACTTAAAAGAGGTCGATTTACTATTGTTCCTTCTTTTGCTATGACTATAAATAAGCATTTTCTCATGTAGGCTTACTTTTAAATGAACCACTGTTTTCGCATGGTCAACTATATGTCGCTTTATCACGTTCAAAATTTAAAAGCAATATAAAATTTTGTATTCGTGATATTCCTCAAGAACAAGGGAAATTGATCAAAAATAGTGATAGAACTTTCACTAAAAATGTGATTTTTCATGTAGTTTTGTAATATAGTACCTGGTTTAAAATGTATTTTTTTATTTTATTTTTTTCTGATTTTATTAAATTAGACAAACGCACGGCAAGCGTCACACAGCCGAGCGAAGCGAGACCAACTACTAGTATACTAATACCGTAATAAATTTCGTATACATAATCGTGCAGTTCAATAACGATTTAAGGTTAGAATAAGTATGCAAGTAATGTAATGCAATCGCTCTGACAAAATGCAACCGCACGAAAAGCCACAAAGTCTCACCTTCATATATAATAAGATAATATAGATATGAATGACTCAAGTCTACATTTTAACATAAATTTCATTTTAAGTATGATGAAAATGGAGCACGTATAAAGAATTTTTTTGCAGAAACTTTGGCCGAATCAAAGTATTTTTAGAACGTTCGGAAAAAATTATTCCTCTTTCTCAATGTATAGGAGTTTGTTACTCGAAAATATAGAAAAATGTTAAAATATAACACTTTCTTTTTTTATAATTAACAATTTGCCATGGTATTTGTATATTTTTTATACAGAAATATTCATGTTTACTTCGCTATTAAAAATAGAAAACATTTTGTTCTATCTATTTATTACTACCAAAAATAATGTCAGTCTTCCACATCAGAGTTTTTCTTTCTATATTTGTCGCCTTAAATCCGAGCCTTTGTTATAATCTTCTTCTTCTATATATATAAAGAAGGATGTTTGTGGGTTTGTTTGTTTGTTTGCTTGTTGTGGGTTCGTTTGTTTCTTATGCAAATCTACAGTTTTATTCCGATCTTGATGAAATTTTGCATACTTGACCTTGCAAACCATGAGAAAGGTCACTCTCTACCTCAGATTTCGGAAAAAAAAAATAATTATCGATAAAAAAACAATATTCATGGTTGTGGCATGGCCTATTAATGAGAAATATCCCATGATAATGTAAGGCAAAGTTTATGCAACAACAGGTATCAACAATGGTATCAACACGCAACTCACAAACACTCTACATGGACCAAAAATATATATCTCATGACCAACAATACAAGGGGAAGTTTGTGCAACAATAGATATCAACAATGGTGTCAACAGGCAATGCACCAACACTAGGCAGGGATGAACAATATATATCTCATGACCAACAATGAAAGGCAAAGTTTGTGCAATATAGATAAGTTTCAATTTGTAACAATGCATAGAATTCCTGTTATTCAGGCTTTTCTTAGGAAAGAGAGTTCTTAGTAATTAACTATTTCTTGAAAATCTTTAAAAAATGATCAGTAACTGGAGAAAATGGAGAGTTAGCTGACTAATGGGAAAGAGTGCAAAGCTGACCAATTATTCGTTCCTTCTCTTACCTTTCCAGAATCATAAATTTTTGCCAGTCGTCTGGACGTTTGATAGGGAGTTCAAGGGAGACACGCGTGACTCCTTTGCCTCATAAATAGACGCTGTCTTATTAATGTTCTGTCACTGCATCATCACTTTATGCTCATTATCAATAATTCTTGGAAACGAACGTTCAGTAATCGCATTATCAGCATATCAGTTTTTAAAATATACACATTCCCACAGAATAGAGTCAAAATGTATTTTGTAAAACGTTTGGATCTGCTTTGTTACCGAATATGCTAGGTGATAACCTCGGCATGGCTCGGACTTTTTTTTCTTGATTAACTTATGCAATATATTAAGAATAAACACATGAAAACGCTCAGATTTAATCCAGTAAAAATTCTTAATGAAAATTCAAAAAAAAATTAATTTTAAAGACTCACAATAAATGGACCTCTCCAAGGATGCCACTGTAGACTTGATGATGATACTTTAAATAATTTTTTACTCATGTAAACTTACTTTAGATGTAGACTTGATGATGATGCAATTGCCACTCTTCTCTCGATGTCTTGAAGCTAAGCTTGGCCTTTTAGCGGTCGCGGATTCTTCTATTTACTTGCTTACTATTTACCCAATACAGCACGCAGCTAAAAGAGTGCTTCCTCTGTCCACTCCTTCTCAATAGTCCGTTAATTCTCCATTATCTTCAGTTACTGATCATTTTTAAAGATTTTCATAAAATTGTTATGTACTAAGAACTCTTTTCTAAGAAAAGCCTGAATAACAGGAATTCTATGCATTGTTACAAATTGAAACTTATCTATATTGCACAAACTTTGCCTTGTATTGTTGGTCATGAGAAACATATTGTTGGTCCGTGTAGAGTGTGAATTGCATCATCATTTTATGCTCATTGTTATAATTTTTGGAAAGGATTGCTTTATTATTGCATCATCATTTTGTGGTCATTGTTATTGGTGAATTGCACGTTGATACCATTGGTGATAAGTATTGTTGCACAAACTTGGCCTGCATTGTTGGTCATGGGATATTTCTTATTATTATGCCCTGCCATAACCATGAATATCGATTTTTTTAATTATAATTTTTATTTTTTCGAAATCTGATGTAGACAGTGAACTTCCTCATGCTTTGATGGTCAAGTATGCAAAATTTCATCCAGATCGGAATAAACTGTTGACTTGTATAAGAAGCAAACAAACAAACACACAAACAAACAAACAAACCCACAAACAAACTTACTTTTTTATATTTATAGATAGAAGAAGGATGTTTGTGGGTTTGTTTGTTTTTTATACAAATCTACAGTTTTATGCTTTGAAATTTGCATACTTGACCTTCAAAGCATAAGGAAGGTCACTGTCTACCTCAGATTTCGTAAAAATAATATATATCGATAAAAAATCGATATTCATGGTTATGGCAAGGCATATTAACGAGAAATATCTCATATCCAACAATCCAATTTGTGCAATATAGATAAGTTTCAATTGGTAACAATGCATAGAATTTCTGTTATTCAGGCTTTTCTTAGTACTTAACAATTTCTTGAAGATATCTAAAAATGGTTAGCAACTGGAGATAATGGAGAGTTAGAAGACTATTGAGAAAGAGTGTAAAGACTATAGAGAAAGCACTCCTTTAGCTCCGTGCTTTATTGAGCAAATGGTAAGCAAGTAAATAGAAGAATGATGAATGGCCAAGTTTTGCTTCAAGACATCGAGAGAAGATTGTGAATGGTCACAAAATCAAGTGTACATCTAAAGTAAGATTATGTGAGTAAGAAATTTTTTAGATTAGCAGTGGCATCCTTTGGAGAGGTCCATACATTGTGAGCCTTTAAAAAAATTTTTTTAGAATTTTCATTAAAAATTTTTGCTGTATTAATTGTAAGCGTTCGTTTCCAAGAATTAGTAATAATGAGCATCAACGGATATTTATAAGAGAAAAGGACGAGACACAAAAACCCTGAAATACAATAAATAATAGTTATTAAATAAAAATGAAAAATAAATAATAATTAATAAAATAATTAATAATTTTATTTATTTATTTATTTATTTATTTATTTATTTATCTATTTAATAATTCGATTACAAAGTATCACACACAAGGGTGTACAATAAAATAAACAGTAAGCAGGGGGAACAAGGGGGTTTGAAAGGCTGAAAAGCTCGTCGAGCAAAGCTCCCCACCTTTGCTACAAAGAAATAATTAATACAAAATGGGTTAATAGATAACAAAGATTCTTAAATTAATTTAAATATTTTTATAACATAGATCATTATTAAGAATCAGTTTCTTCAGTGAATTTTTAAATGTGTAATAGCTAGTAGTTTCTCTTAGTGAAGAGTGTAAAAGGGACCATTTCTTTCGACAAGAAAAAACTGGAGTGTGGCGGCGAAAGTTATTATTCGCAAATGGAATACGAATCTCTTTTGATTTCCTGGTTGGATAATTATGGTAATCAAAATTGAAAGTAAATTTTAGAGGGCTAGCTAATTTTATTTTATTATGAATTAATTTATGTAAAAAAACAAACCGATTGTAGGAAGAAGGTATCGTAAATATTCAAAAATTTGTGTCGATGAAATAGATGTGTAATTGGTGTTTTATGCGGTAGATGCAAAATCATACGTAGAAACCATTTCTGTAGTTTGAGGAGTCTACTTAAATTTTGATCGGAGGAACTGCCACAAAAAATAATTCCAAAACAAAGATTAGAATATATCAATGCATTGTGGATTAAGGTGGAACGAAGAAGATACAAAAGATGTGAAATTGTTCCCAAACTCTTGCTCAATTTAGAAGCTAAGGATGAAATATGTGTGTTCCAAGATAGATTATAGGAGATGATAATGCCTAGGTAACGATATTCTGAGACTATAGTGATTTGGTTCTCATCCAGAAGGATTTTTATAGACTCCATGTTGAATTGTTTATTTCGTTGCCTGAACGCCATAAAAACACTTTTAGAGTAATTAATACTGAGTTCATTCTTTCTAATCCAAGCTGTTATGTCTGGTAACATTATATTTATAATTGAGTTCAGAGACTTTTCGTTACCAGCAGAGTACAATAGGACTGTATCATCTGCGTAAGATATGATTCTAGGTATTTGAGAGCAATAGTGGATGTCATTAATGAACAAATTAAATAAGAGCGGAGAAATAATTGATCCTTGAGGAACACCCATCATGATATTAATGGACTTCGAGATATGAGTATGGATTTTAAGACCTACCATTCCATTATTGATAAAAGATGAAATCCAGCTCAAAGGGAGTCCGCGAATTCCATAAATTTCTTGGAGTTTATGTAATAAAATATTGTGGGACACGCGATCAAAGGCTTCTTTTAGATTTAAAAAAAATCGCCAATGGCGTATTACTTGCGTCCAATTCGGCTGTAACATAATCGATGAGTTCAAAATACGCAGTATCGATATTCTTTTTAGGCTGAAACCCATGCTGGATACAATATATGATGAGAGATTATGGTGAAAGAGCTTTTCAAATATCTTAGAGCAGACGGGTAAAATTGTTATAGGGCGATAATTATTAAAATCATTGGGGTCACCCTTTTTATGGATAAAGATAGTATGAGCATATTTAAGCTTATGCGGAAATATACCTGTGGTAATAGAAGAGTTATAAATCTTCATTAACGGATAACAAAGCTCCGATGCTAAAGCAATAACCATGTCTTATCGAATACATCGAGAATCGGTTAACTTTTATTCGGAAGTGTTTTAATTGTCCTAAACATAATGTTAGAACAGACAGGAGGAGCGAAATAAGAAGAAGCAGACGACGTGGATTTGAGGACTTGCTCTTTTAAGGGTGGATTATTTTCAAAATAATAATAATAAATAAAATCAAAATAAAACTAGAAATATAAAATCAAATAAAAAGCTGACGTTTCGGATAGAAATTATCCTTTATCAAAGCAAAACAGATAATTCTCTAAAGGCAATAATAATATTAGAGAATTATCTTGAAGTTATGAATAAAGTACTAAAGGACGCCTTTATGTATAGTTGGCATAGGGAACAGTAAGACGGTATCCACTATTCGATTTCACGGTCGCGGCCATCTTTAAGTTTCGAATGCGTCCGCCATTACAACATGCCCCAGAGTGTAGCCATCTTATATTTTTACACATACGGTGGCTACGTTCTGAGCTTTCGGTCTTCCGATTCCTCTCATCCACTCTTAAATTTTAGCATTACTGCCTATAATGTCGCATCCTTTATTAAAGTACCTAAAAATTGGATATTGTGTACAACATTCCTGCTCTAATTTTAATATATATGGCAAGTGATGAACATTTATGTGGAGTTGCGATTGCATTCTTTAGTCTATTTTCAACGCGATTGTATAAGCAGGATATGGTAAAAAAAAATAAATTAGACAGCATTTGTAAAAATGTCTTTATTCTCTCACTTTAAAACCTGTTCATAATTATTTTTCAGATTATGAACAAATTAATTCTTCAGAATGAAGTGCGCACCTGTTTCATATTTTGACTTTCCAATTATTTTATTGAATCAAAAGCAATTGACCATGAACAAACGAAAGCACATAAGAACTTAGAGGCATATAATTATTTTCTAAGTGTATTTCTTGAGCCAGTGTGCTATCACAAAAGCAACATATTACATATGATCTTAAACCAAAGGTCATCTTGGTTATATTGTATAAAAACTTTTACCAGGCCATCTGTTCTTAGTGTCTTATATTGTTACAATAAATATGAATGTTGCAAGTCAAAATTTAAACAATGCTAAACTTATTAAATATAGGAGTAAGGTATTTCGAAGCTTTGACTTCATCAACAGATAAGAAAGCGTCTGCTTCGAAACGCGTTTTGGTTAATTTTCAATAACCGCACAATCGCACGATGACTGAAGTTTTATTAATTTAACCTTTACTGGGACTAAATAGAAAAGAGTGTATATATCTGTTTGTTAGAGGAGGGATCTGGGGGATGCAGCCTGCTAAATAAAAAATTCACTTCGCTTGGTCGCATTCAATCATCGCAGATAGTGAACATTAACAGCGTATTTAATAAAGCTCATATTTAATCAATTTTGTATTGTTTAAATTTAGACCTGCCTCATTCATTTTGTAATAATGTTAACTTTGCAGTTCACGGCCTTAGAGGGTTTAATAACTTTGTGAAATGTGAATAAATGATAAGTAGTTATTTACTGCAGCGGCCTTAGAGAGGATGGAGTCCTTCCTACTAATACACGGCTTCGATGCAAAATTACATTCTTCCTCTCTCATTTTGTAAGGATTTTTTTGAGCGTTTAAATAGACAACAACTGCACAGTACGAACCCATGCTGAATTAAAAGTCAAATTGTAAAGCAAATACAAAATAGAACCAAACCAAGGCTCTACGAAGGCACTGAGCTATAGCAGGGTCTCCTTTCAATAATTCATCGCTGTGGGCATGATATAATGGCGAACGCACAGTGAGACATCTGGCGGATTCAGATGACAACAACAGACTTGCAAAAGGTGGATTGGATGAAAAATTAGAAGAGGAATTTGAAGACGTATTGGGATAGGCCAGGAAGGAGGACAAATAGGAGGTAATAAGAGGGCGACGAAAAAAATGCAATTAAAATTAAAATTATAAAAAATTATAAAATTTTTTAGGAATGATAGGGTGTCGATTCCGTAAAATTCCCTGGGAATAAAAATCCCTGAACAAATCCCTGACTGTTCCCGGTTACACAATTGTTTTTGAGAAAACCCGGTCTCTAGTCACCCTGTAAAATAGTATCGCATAAAAAGCTCACTAAAATAAAAGAGTACAGAGAGCCTACGAAAAAAGTGCAGGGACGGACATAAATTGAACATAGAAGTAGAAGTAGAAGATATGACAGAACAGAACATTAAAAATGAGAAAAGATAAAGAAAAAGAAAAGGGCCTAGAAAGCCTACGACAAATTAGGGAATATGGGAAAGATAATGAGGGAATGGTGCCTTTGCGAAGGTTAATGCCATTAGGGGTGAGGGAATTAAATTTTCAAATAAGAAAAGACTCGAATTGCTTTCTTTCTTTTTACTTTCTTATAGATAGTACTAGCTGATAACCCGGCGTTGCTCTGGATTTTATTTATCCTCTTGTTGGATAACCTGATATCCATCTTCACCACCGGGAAATATCCTTTAGACCCATCTTTCCTTGGAATTTCCTTTGCCCTTGACGTAGAAGCTCTTATACCCTCTGCTCTAGACGACACTCCCGTTGTTCAGATATTGCTGACGCCCGAAAAGGTTTTTGTCTTTTAGCAGCAAAGTTTCTCTGAACACTGCAACAATGTATGACGTTTCCGTCATGAGGTGATCTTCAGAGGAGATCACGCAACCACTGAGGCATCGAGGCCAATAAGAAAAAGTAAAGTTGTCTGCTAGACAGAGAGCAATGCCCACGCAAATGGCCAGAGAGCGCCAGTGAAAAAAAAAATCACGCTTCAAACAATGGAGTTTTCCATCCTGTATTTCTTCATCCATAACCATAACCAAAGTAATTTTTATGCCCTATTGTTGCAGAAACTATACTCTGCATTGCAGGACAAGACATACGTTGGGCGAGGTCAAAAATGCAAACACCGAGTTGGGTTGGTGAAGCAATGGTTATTGCTCGATTGTTAACGTATTGTTGACTGTCGTAGCAATAATGGCTTTCTTCACTAACTCAACTCGGTGTTAGCATTTGTGACCTCGCCCATTGTTGGTCAGCACATATCGTAGGCTCATGTTGGACAGACAGATCAAGCAAAATATTATTTTTACCCTTTCCCCTTTGGGCCAACCTGACACTCGGCACATGTAAATGTTACCCTGAACCTAACGAACTCAAAAGTATGAGCTCAAAAGTATAAGTAGTTTTGAGAACATTTACAGACGCACCCTGAATTTTTATATAGACCTTTCTATTGAAACCGAAGCTGGAGTAACTGCGCAGAAGAAGGACAGCAGAAAACTTGCGTTTCCTACCTTGAAATGTGTACACAAAACTACAAATCCGGAGGAAAACGGAAGTTTTTTTGCTGTACTGCTTCAGCGCAGTTAGTCCAGTTTCGGTTTCAAGGAAAAGAAAAAGAAATTCTGGCGCCATCTCTTGAGTAAACAAACAAACATAAACCGAGATATATGATTTTTACCCCTTCCCTTCTACTTTAGGGACATGTAAACCTTACTCTGGACATAAGAAATATATGTTGCAAATATTAGGTCAATCGGATAGGTGGTTCAAAAGTTTTTAGAACATTTACAGACGCACCCTGAGCTTGAATTTTTATATATAAAGATAAGGAAGTATTTATTCACTTAAAATTTCCACCTCCAGATTTTCACTGATCCTCACGTTTTAGGGTCCCTTGATTACGAAAAAGTGATTTCTGGAAAGTATCTGTGTGTCTGTGTCAGTCTGTGTGTGTGTGTTCACGATAGCGTCGAAACGGCTAAAGCTATCGAGACCAAACTTTAAACTTAAGATTATTATCTTCCTCCGGAGGTCTGATTAGTTTTCCAGTGGAATCGGTGAAGCAGAAGTATCAGTTTACTCCAGTGCCAAATTAAGTTTGAAATATTTCGTTAAACATTGCGTTTATGAAAATTTTGCAGGGACTAAGATGTGTTCCAATTTCAATTTTAAACAACTTTTTTTATGAAAATTTTTCAAAATTCCAAACAGAAGTACCAGGTTTTCTCTTGTCAAAATCCAGTTTTTGGCTAATTCAGGCCAAATAAGACGATATAGGAAAATTTGTAAAGTATACATAAGTATTTAGAAGCTAATTTTAAACAACTTTTATTAACGGCATTTATCAAAATTCCAACCGGAAGTACCAGTTTTACTCTTATCAAAATCCAGTTTTTTGCTAAAATAGGCGAAAGAAGATGATATAGGAAAATTAGGAATCTATTTCCACGTGTTTAGAAGCTAATTTGAAGTAACTTTTATTTCAAAATTTTTTTTACATTTTTATGGGGGAGGTGGAAACCAAACTACTTTCCACGTCTCCATTGAAGCCGTTGGTCTGGCTGCGATATTTTGATGATGTTTCCCTGATCTGGCCACACAACAAAGAATCATTCTTATCTTTTATCACCTATTACAAATCCATCCACCCCTCCATCAAGTTTTCTCACAGTTATTCTATCAGGACAGTTTCTTTTTTGGATGTCTCTGTCTCTATCACTAACAATAAATTGTCTACTAATCTCTATAAGAATCCCACTGACCAACACCAGGACTTACACAATGATAGCTGCCATTAGGAAGGGATGTTAACTCGCATCCATAGAAATTATGCACTAATCAGTCTGAAAAGGGCTTCCATGCTAACGCCGCTACCCACTCCCTAAAAGCAAGAGGCTACCCCAAATATGTCATACGCGCTTCTCTCTAGAAACATCGTAATTCTCGTTCTAACAATTACCCCAAACCTTCTCTTGCCATGACAATACCTATTTTAGTTCTTCCTTATCATCCAATCCTCAATTGCATTAAAAATGTCCTAAGAAAACATCAACATATTATTGACAACTCTCCTCTTCTCCACTCCGTTCTACCAGAACCATCAAAAGTTTCTTCTAAACGGACATTTAATTTTAAAGGTATTCTGGTCCATGCTGCTATTACCAAACCAGGCACTTACACTATGGGATGTTCTACTTGCAATGCAAAGCGTTGTGGCGTTTGCCATTTTCTTAACCCTGCTACCTCCATTTCCAGCAGTGTTACCTCCTTTACTTTCAAGATTAACCAGAGCCTGACCTGCACTTCTCACAACTTAATTTACCTATTATATTGCAAAGTATGTCAAAAACAGTATGTTGGAGAGACAGGTAATACCATACGCTCCAGATTTGCCGGCCATAAGTTCGATATCCTTAGCAATGCTGACACCTCTGTCGCCAAACACTTTAATTCCCCTGGTTTATTTTTTACAGGCCATCAGCCTTTATATTCTTCGTAGTAACTTCCATAACAAAAAAGACAGAAAACAATTCGAGTCTTTTCTTATTTGGAAATTTATTTCCCTCACCTCTAATGGCATTAACCTTAGCAAAGGCACCATTCCCTCATTACCTTTACCATGTCCCCTTCCAACTTCAGCTATTCCCTAATTTGTCGTAAGCTTTCTGGGCCCTTTCTTTTTCTTTATCTTTTCTCAGTTTTAATGTTCTGTCATATCTTCTACTTCTACTTCTATGTCCATTTTATGTCCGTTCCTGTACTTTTTTTCGTAGGCTCTCTGTACTCTTTTATTTTAGTGACCTTTTTATGCGATACTATTTTACAGGGTGATAGCGACCGGGTTTTGTAAAAAAAAATTGTGTAACCGGGAATAGTCAGGGATTTTTTTTGCCAGGGAATTATACGAAATCGTTTTGCTAGACACCCTATCATACCTAAATTTTTTTATAATTTTATTTAATTTTAATTTTGTACGTGTTATCTTATTGCATTTTTTTCGTCGCCCTCTTATTACCTCCTATTTGTCCTCCTTCCTGGCCTATCCCAACAAGTCTTCTAATTCCTCTTCTACTTTTTCATCCAATACCGTCTTACTGTTCCCTATGCCAACAATATATATAAAGGCGTCCTTTAGTACTTTCTTTTTCAGTATCATGGCTCTAATGGGTCGCAACAGCGCCCTCAGCATTGGCAACAAACTACTTCTGTTCAAATCGATTATCCGGACCAGACTCCTCTATGGCATGCCTGCGTGGGCGATTATCTGTAAAACCAGATGGAGTGAACTACAGTCATTCCAGTATGTTACCCTGAGGACCGTTGCTAAGCTGGACAGAAGGACGGTGAAAAACCAATCCATCCACATGGATTTAAACATGGCCCATATCGGAAAGTTTATACAGGATCTCCTTTTGATTATGATACAGAAGATGAAGATGCACGACAATAAACTTATGAATGGAATACTGAAGAACTCATTGAATATGAACTGGCATACGAAGTATCGTAAACCGAGGCACGTTGTTGACGTCAATTTTGAAGATATTAGCAACGTCTCTTTCCCGGGCTACTGGAAGATGTGATAATCTTCTTTCTTCTTATGTTTTTTATTTCATTTGTATTTTGTTTCTGACAATCGTCAATCTTATTTTCTTTTTTTGTATAATATGGAAGACTGCTTGGGTTGATTAGGCTTCTTGACTACCTCAGTGTCCCATCCTAACAAATGTACACTTCACTGTTCGATTGTCGATTGTAGTACTTTTTTCATCATGCTTTTTCAGGTATCATTTCATTACTCTCATTTCACGGTGCGCCCTTTTCAAGGCGATACTCACCTCCTGTTACGTCTTTTGTGCTAGTCCCTGGCGTTGGAATTATTATTCCCGTAAATCAGTACATCAAGACGCTCATTTCTTTCTGGGTCCCTGGCGTTGGGATTAATTTCCTCGCAAACCTAACTAAGGATATTTTTTCATATCATCTATTTTTATCCTAATCTATTATTATTCTAATCATTCACGAGTGGGTCCCTGGCGCAAAACCTGACTTGTTCATTTTTTCTTAAAGCTAGGTGCGTCCTTCTTAGGACGGCTTCTTTAGCACACACGTAGCTGCGAGGTTAGTCCACCCTCCCCGGTTCTATACTTTAATAAATGATGGCTTCGTCCAAATTAACTATGTTGAAGTCGGCAAAGGAGTCTTTGCTAGCACCTGACGGTTAAAGTGTGTTCTGCGAAAGGGCCTACAAGGATGCTTGTTGGACCCTAGGTTTGCTGCATTTGACCTAGTATTTAATGAAATGCTAGAAACTCTCAGGAATGATATAAACTCTAAGTACAATGCACTGGAGGCGAAGGTCGACTCCTTACGAACAAGTTTTGAGGAGAAATTCAATGGAATCAACACGGAAATTCAAAACTCTCGTACAGACGTTATCAACAAGATAAATGAATTTAGAAAAGCCTTTCAGAAATGTTCCGGGACTCCAGAGGCGGGAAATTCCAAGGAATAAAATAACGTAAGAGAAAATTTTCAACCTATCTCGTTTGCTAACAAAGTGCATAGACTGGAGTCCATGGAAATAAGTGATTATCGTGACTGTTCGACAAACGGTGGCAACAAAAGAAGCCATTCCGACGGAAGTGATGGAGAAGTGGAATACAGTGCCTGGCCAGTTGTTCGTAGGAAAAAACTCAGAAGGGGGACTAGGACGGAAAATTCCCAGATTAAGTTAAGTGAAAAGGTACTATTTACATTCCCGTTAGAAATCACGGGAAACCAATTAAGGAAGTGCTAAATGAGATAAAAAATCACGTAACGTTAGATAAGATTACTGCACATACCGGACGCTAAGACACTATCAAGGTTAAATGCTACGATGAGGAGACACATAAAACCCTCGTGTCAGGAATCAAAATGAATGGTATGCTTAAAATCTAGCATCATCAGCTAAAATCTGAGAAACTGTTAAAATACGTTGTCCGTAATTTAGATATTACGTATGACATGGAAGATTTTTGCGCAGACCTTAGAAACGCTAACTACTTCCCCGATAAGGCAGTTAGACTTAAAAAAGCAAATGGTGAAGTTGAGATGCCAATGGTTCTAGTACTCCTACAAAACACTGAGCACAATAAATCTTTTCTAAATTTAAAGCGCATTGGTCCACTTGCTGTAACATTTGAATTGTTTAGGGCAACAAGAAGCCCTTACGTTTTGAGCACGTGTCCCAGGGCTGCACCGAGTCGCCGCGTTGCAACAAGTGCGCGGGCGACCATCAGTCAAGGTACTTTACCAATATAAAAGGTAAAGATCCTCCTAAATGTATTCGATGTGAAGGCCAGCACACATCGAGTTATACTAAGTGTTCCAAATACCCACAAGTTAAAAGGAATAGAACTTCCAAAGTAGCTGAAGGAAGAACTTTTGGCTGTCTTGGCTCTCCTGATGTCATTGGCACCTCTGAGATATTGGACATCATAAAGCGCCTGAAAAGCAAAAAAGGCAGCCGGTATCGACACCATTACCAACAGTGCTCTCAAGAATTTGCCTCCCAGTGTTATCTGCATCATCACTAAGGTCATGAATGACTGCTGGCTTAGCGGCCATTTCCCTAGTGCTCGGAAGGACTCAGTCATCATCACCATTCCTAAACCTGGACTGGATCCTGCTCTTCCCACAAGTTATAGGCCCATTAGCTTGTTGCCCATGCTTTCAAAGATATTTGAGCGCACTATACTCATAAGGTTCAACGAGTACTGCGAGGTAAACAACCTCATTCGTAGTGAGCAATTTGGCTTCCGTCGAGGCCACTCTTGTCAGCTTCAGTTATGGAGGCTCGTTGCTGATTTAAACGGTCCTCTCAACCTCTCTATGTTTGGTAGTCTCGTTTTCCTCGATGTTCAAAAGGCATTTGACCAAGTCTGGCATGATGGGCTCATTTACAAAATGATTACCTACGGGTTCCCTGACGATCTAATTGCTCTGGTTCGCTCCTTGCTGTCAAAGAGGACTTTTCGTGTTAAGGTTGGGGACTCCTTGTCTGAACCCTGCGATGTTAATGCTGGTGTACTCCAAGGCTCTGTCTTGGGGCCAGCCTTATTCAACTTCTTTATCCATGACTTCCCCAAGTTTGCAAAAAGCTTTACATCAGTGGGAGATTTAGTTCCAGCACATGTCATCACTCGACTCCAAAAAGCTTTACATCAGTGCGAGATTTGGTTTACTAAGTGGCGATTAAAGCTGAATGTCAAAAAGGGCAAGGTCATGTTTATCACTCGCAAATGCAAAAACCCTCCAAAGCCCCTCTTCTTATTTGGCAAGAAACTCGAGTGGATAAAAAGCTATAAAAATCTTGGTGTCATGATCGTCTCCAAACTAAACTGGAACGACCAAGTCCAATACGCGCTCATCAAAGCAAAGAAAGCGAGGTTCAGTCTGATTGCACTTCTGGGGCGAAACAGCGCTCTTGGTGTGGATAACAAACTCTTGATATACAAGGTTGTGATTCGTATTATTTTACTCCATGGAATGCCTGCTTGGGCTTCTATTTGCAAATCTAGGTGGAAGAAACTCCAGACCTTCCAAAATGTTGCTCTCCGATCCATTGCCCAACTTGACAGAAGAGTTGCCAACAACCACTCTATATATGACGATTTGGGGATGACCTACATAGGCACCTTTGTCCAGACACTTATGAAGAACATGCTACCCAAGATGGAGAATCACGAAAATACTCTAGTTCCTGGTATTCTGGACCATCCACTCGTTGTTAAGTGTCCCCTCAGGTTTCGAAGACCCCGCCATATCCTGGATGTCTGCTTTGATGACTTTAACAAGGCCGTCTTTCCCAACTACTGGATCTTTTAGATCCTGCTGATTTTTGGGGACTCTATTCGTCAATCTACAATCTGACTCTCGTCCCTTCTAGGTACTTATTCTCTGGAGGACTAAAGAGGTTCATCAGGCTTCTCTCCCAGTTCAGTGTACCTCCTCTGGTTTGCTCTTTGGGCGAGCGTGCAAAGTTAGCTTGGCTCCTGGACCTCTCGCGTCTTTCTTTTCACTACACCGTTCGATTGTCGATTACTTTTTTCATAACTTCAGGTTAATTCTCTAATATTCTTATTGCCTTTAGAGAATTATCTGTTTTGCTTTGATAAAGGAGAGTCTCTAACCGAAATGTCAGCTATTTATTTAATTTTATATTTCTAGTTTTATTTTGATTTTATTTATTAATTAATAATTATTTTGTTAATTATTACTTATTTTTCATTTTTATTTAATAACTATTATTAATTAATGAGCATAAAATGATGATCCAGTGACAGGACATAAATAAGGCAGCGTCTATTGAGGACGCAAAGTAGTCACACGTGTCTCCCTTTAAGCTCACTATCAAACGTCGCTTTGTGTTGTACTCATTGAGTTATTATTTAGCCAATTTGGAGTTATAATTTAACTTTTTGAGATTGTTCTATTTAACTACAAGTGTAATTTTCCCGGACAACAATATCAAGTGTACATCTAAATTAAGATTTTGTGAGTAAGAAATTATTTAGATCAGCAGTGGTATCCTTGGAGAGGTCCATCCATTGTGAGCCTTTAAAAAAAATTTTTTTACAATTTTCATTTACAATTTTTACTGTATTAATTCAAAGCGTTTTCAAATGTTTATTTTTTAAATATTTCAAAATTTATTGCAAAAAAAAAGTCCGAGCCACGCCGGGGTTATCACCTAGCTTATTTGGTAGCACAGCAGATCCAAACATTTCCTAAAAATACATTTTGACTATATTATGTGGAAAGTGTATATTTTAGAAACTGAGATGCGGATAAGGCGATGACTGAACGTTCGTTTCCAAGAATTATTGTTAATGAGCATAATGTGAAGATGCAGTGACAGAACATTAATAAGGTAGCGTCTGTTCATTAGGCATAGGAATCACGCGTATCTTACTTGAGCTCAAAAGTTTATGGAACGAGTATTGACCAGACGACTGGCCAATATGTGTCTGGAAAGGAAAGAGAAAGAACGAGTATTGGTCAGAGAAACTTTGCAACTAAAACAGAAAAAGCTATACGGGCGTTTGAAACATCTGAACAGTGGGCGTTCCAAATAGAGTAACAGTTTATAGACTTGTAGAAGTTACTATGGCGCACTACTAGGTTTCCGCCTACTGGCGAATTCATGCGTAAACGTAGAGGGAGATTTAAATTTAAAGACCATGTAGTTCTGATTCGTTTTTGACATAGAACTAGGTAAAGTAATGGATATTTATGTAGGATTTTCATCCATCACTGCTGATACTTACTTTAGAAGCAGTACTTGGAAAAAAGGATGGAATCTTAATATAAGTAAACATGTTTTTAATGTAATTGAAAAAAGACTTAATGATGGAAGCTTTATACATGGAAAATGTATCAGGGAAACCACCATCAATGGAAAGCCATATGAAGTGAAAATTAAGGTATAATTAGTTTTAATTAAATTTCATTTAATTACACTTTTTCTTAAATGTTTTAAATTTATTTTTCTCTTGTTTGTCTCAATCTTTTTTCCTGTCAGATTTATTGTTGGGATGTATGATGGACTCTTTGGGTCATCATTTTTTCCCACTAACAAAATGTTCTGAACAAATCCTGGTATTTTTATTTGGTATCCACTTACTACCATCAGGACTGCAAAGTAATAAAGAATTAACATTAAGCATAAAATACAATATTTAGTCTAAAGTTATTAATTTTTGACATATTCAAATTTTATTTTTTTCAATGATAAAATCAAATTCGATTTTATTTCTGACATTAAATAACATGAACTAATATTTTATTAATTAATAATTTAACAATTGCTTTATCCTTTTGACTGCTTGAATCCAACGATTTCTTGTGTGACCGTGCAATCTTTCATGTGGAAAAGAATATAATTGGATTTTTTTATTGTTGCTGTAAAAATTTGAATACCCCACAACACAACAATTAGTCTTGACTACTCGTTTATAACTTTTTTCTTCCATTGTTGAAATTAATTACTATTTAATGCACGAAACAATGGTGGTATCCAACGGTTGAATACTCTGCTTTGTTGTTTCAATCGCTGGCCCCAACCAACACCTCCTAAAGAGAAAGCCTCTGCACGGAAACGTCATACGTTGTTACATCATCATAGTAGTGCATTGTTATTCGTATTTCTACCAATAATAAGCCCTAAATTTGCACTACTCTAATGATGCAACAATGCATGACGGTTTCCGTGCAGAGGTTTTCTCTTTAGGAGGTATTGCCCCAACTAGGTAACAACCAAGAGGTGAGTTCTTTTTCGAAGTTAGTTAGGTACAGCCATGTTTCCTTCCCGGTATGTATATCCTCATAACCACCACCAGAGGCCCCCCGCGCTAACTTCTACAAGTCTATAAGAGCTTCTATGTCAAGGGCAAGAAAAACTTAAGTCTAAATTATCTGGTGATGCTCTGCAGTGGTAAGGCAAGTCAAGAAGAGTTCAGATAAAGTCCCAATATATCACCTAGAATTCCTGTTTTTCGTATTTTTCGTAGAATGGATAGTCAATTTGCTCTGTGTTGTATTGATTCAGTTATTATTTAAACAATTGGGAGTTATAATTGTATTTTTTGAGATCGTTCTGTTTACCTACAAGTGTAATTATCCTGGGAAACGCCGGGTACCTCTGCCAGTATTTAATAAAATCCATAATAATTTTAATATAAAATTATAATATATAAATCTATAACAATAAAGATTGAAATGATTGCTCATTAAAAAGAGCATTAGAAAAATTCAGAACATAAATGAATCTTCCTTAAAATGTAGGACTGATTCATTCATATTCATTGATTTTATTTTATAAATGCAAGCTTCTGAGACTTTGTGGGTTTTCATCCCAGCGATTACATTTTCTCTGTGACATTATGTCCGACATCCAAGTCACCCAATGGCTTAATTGGGAGATGGTTCCTAACATTTGTAAAAATTTACAATTTCATAATTTTTAAATAGATTCTCTGCGAGAAAGCATCAGTAAAAACATAAAAGATATATACATAGTTTACGTTAATCCAAGGATTTTCAGCTTGCAAATTTTATTTTTCTTTATTAAACTTTATTAAAAATAGTTGTTTTAAGCAATAATATTATTTATCATAAACAATAAGAAACGAGAAAGTTTTTGATTGTTTTTTTATCATATGTTTCAGAAACCAGTCAAATTTAACAAGTAGAAGTGTTGGGATGAGAAGGGCTAAATGTATAAAACTCTACTGTAGAATAATTTCGTACAAAATTTTTAATTTCTTTTGTAAATAAAATTTGTATTCATTCAACATGTATTTTTTATTCTATCTTTATAACATAGATTTATTTTTATTACCTTGCCATTAACGTTTTCAAAAAAATAATAATAATGCAATTACAATAATAATAATAATAAAATAAATGAAAAATATACAGGGTGTTTCAAAATTATGTACAATAAATTTAGTGACATATTCTTCAGGTCAAAAGAAGACGAAAATGTTCTATAGCACTTTGTCTGGAAACGATTTGTTTGCGAGTAATCCAATATCATACAGTAGGGAAGCACGGTAGTTAGCGGATGATATTTTAGCAGTTCCAGCGTTTTCACCCAACACTAGGTTGAGTGGTTTGTTCCATTTAAACCTACTTTAGGGTTGTTCCATTAGTTGTGTACGGTTGTTTCCATTACTGTAGTTTCACTACTGTACATGCACTAGGAATATCAATTTCAGAACGTTTGCGTGCTTTGACATACGCATTACGATTTACGTAAAAAAAAAGTCATGTACACGTATTCCAGTGCAGAATACACTGACATGCACCTAATGTATGGTCTTGCGGACGGAAATGCTGTGGAAGCAAGAAGACTCTACCAAGAACGCTTTCCGAATAGACGTTTGCCAAATAACCGAACATTTGTATCTGTCGACAGACATTTGAGGGAGCGTGGTTCCTTTGGCCGTCAAACAGGACAATGGCGGCCTGTAGCCCATTCTCCGGATGAGGAGGATGTGATAATTGACATCATACATGATGAACCACCGACAAGCTCCCATCGTATTTCTTCCATGGTACACATTCCGCACTCATCCATTTGGCGCATTCTTCACCGTCAGCTTTTGCATCCATACCATCTGCAACTGGTTCAGGCACTGAACCCAATGGACTATCCACACTGACAACGATTTTGCCAATGGATACAACGTCGTCATGCTGCAGAACCTAGTTGTCTCGGCCAGATACTTTTCACGGACGAAGCAACCTTCACCCGGACAGGAATCGTAAATTCTCACAACCAGCGCCATTGGGCAGATGCTAACCCGCATGTTACCAGAGCTCGAGCGCATCAAGAGCGTTTCTCCGTGAACATTTGGTGTGGAATTGTCGGAAATAACTTAATTGGCCCTTATGTGTTGCCGCCACGATTGACTGGGCGAACGTATCTTTTGTTTCTGCAGAATGCATTGCCAGAATTACTGGAAGATGTTCCTCTTTTGATAAGATCTAACATGTGGTTCATGCATGATGTCGCTCCAGCACATTTCAGCCATGTTGTGCGAGCACACCGATTCAGCATACAAGAATCGGTGGATAGGTCGAGGTGGACCAGTAGCCTGGCCTGCAAGATCACCCGACCTTAATCCCTTGGACTTTTTTCTGTGGGGTCATGTGAAAACGATCGTCTACAGCACAGAAGTTCCTAACATTATGGATCTGCGACAACGAATTGAAAATGCATGCCAAACCGTTCGTAATGCTGGCGACGAACTCTTCCATGACATCAGACGGTCGCTCATGCAACGA